>BMAO01034927.1:0-10500 GCA_019973975.1 Trichonephila clavata
ATGTCCATAAATTAAGGATAATGAAGTTCAGGCAAAGAAAGAGAAAGAAGCAAAACAAATTTGACTTATTTGTAAAGTCTATTTATTAAACAAAAGGTAAAGAGCAAAAAAGATGCTATATGTTTGACATAATTAATAAAAAAAATGCGATTTTTACTCCCTAGATCAAATTTCAAAAAAGAACCTATTTACAAAAAACAGTATAACATGGGTAGTATGATGGTTAATACGGAGTATGTCTCCCGGACGATGCAATACAGGCCTTACAACGCCTACGCATGCTGAGTATCAAATTATCAATCTGATCTTAGGGAATATTACACCACTCATCAAACAATGCCCTCCGAAGTTCTGGTAGACAGGTTGGAGGGAGATAAAGGGCTGAAATTCGTCGGGCAAGCATATCCCACACAGGCTTTATTGGATTCAAGTCCGGTGAGTATGCTGGCGAATCCATAACGGGTGATATCCTCCGATTGAAAGCATTCGTCTACACTGTTTGCAAGGTGAGGACGGGCGTTGTCATCCATAAACAGAAATTCACCACCCATGGGGCCCCGAAACAAACGTACATGTTGTTCCAGACTGACATCCCGATAGATGTGGTCTGCCATCATTACACTCTGAACATGCAGGTCAGTTCTGGAACCAAGAATAATTCCTCCCCAAATGAGCCATCCATTACCATCGTAACGGTGTCGTTCAATGGTGTTCTCTTGGTGGTAACGGGTAACTGGCGCTCTCCATATGAAAGTCCGGTGAGAATCAGACTGCAAACTAAACCTGGACTCGTCGGAAAACATCATACAAGACCACGGCTGCGGTGTCCACAATGCATGCTCTCTACTCCAGGTTAATCGCAGGTGACAGTGAGTTGCTGTAAGGGGAACACATCTGACAGGACTACGAGCATGTAGTTCAATGTACCCTAAGCGTCTGTACACGGTCTTGAAACTGTCGTACCGGTAGCAGAAGAGAGCTGACGAGATAAGTCTGATGCTGTGCGCTCTGTCTGTTTCTTTTGGCAGTAACTGCCAAATACCGATCCTCATTCGGCGTTGTAACTCGGGGGCGACCTGTGCTGTAAGATCTACTCACATTACCATCATCTTGGAATCGTTGTCAAAGCCTGGAGATGACACTCTGGGCGATTCCAAGTTCCTCGGATATTTCCAGCTTGATACGTCCACACTCCAGTCGTCCGATAATTCTACCACGTAAAAAAATCATCCAAATGCTTCCTTTGTGCCATAAATATGCGGTTATTGCACTGAAAGGCTTTTAAAGCTCTTGTGAACAATTTTATTTCTTTGCAACCATTCCTTATATACCCCTCTCTTACACTCTCGTCATTGTGACGAATTATCCGCGCCATCTGGTGGTTTTTTGTAATTTGCATATTCTTCTTCAAGATGTGTGTGATAATTCTACAAGGGAAATTTTTATTTTAGAGTTCAATTTCTGTGTGATTCTGAATTTTCCTTCATTTATTCACATGAGTGTACATCGAGAGTACATTGAAAAACCATATTGTACAAGTTTTGAGTAAGATCTTGTTTTGCGAGAAACAAGATACGATGCAAACCACAACGGCGGTTGGTGAAATAAAATATTGACTCTTTAGAGACGAGGATTCCATGTCATCCAACGATACCCACGTTGGTCTATATCAAAGATTCCAAAATTATTTGGTCTCATAGACCCTTTCGCATGTTTTGAGGTATTGGATAGAACCCTGCAGACAAAATAATTAATTGTTTTTAAATTAATCCATTTAAATATCATTTTGACAGCTGGCATACATCTACTTACTTTAAAAAATTTTAATTTAAACTGCAGCGAAGCAAAGAGCTGAAAACTTAAAAAACTGGTGTTAATTAAATTAAAGTGTGATTAATTAATAAAATAACTATGTTAGATATAATAACTAAGCAACTAACAAATGCTTTAATCTAATTCGTCATAAACAATTTTCTACATATGTCATCTATTTTACCATGTTAATCCCTAAATCCTCACAATGAGTAGAGTCCATTCTTTTCTTTCAATCTTTATTCTACTTTGGTAATTCAAAGCATTCTCAAACTTTTTTCCTAACTCTGAATGCAGGGCAATTAAATGTTGAACTCAAGTTAAAACGAAAATTTACTGGCAGATTCTGTTTCAAATTGAGAAACTGAGAATTATCGTGACGGCCGTTATTATACTTCTTTAGCTTAATTTTGGAAAGAAACTTTAGATTGATGGTTCAAATCTTAATACAATTTAAGCTGTCACCTTGTAGTTGCAAATAAATCATAATATGTTTAGTAAATAAATATATTAAATGGGTAAAATCTGGTTTTCCCAGATGATGGTCAGTTCCCATTTGAGGTTGGTCAAATTTGGAAGGCAGATTACCAGCAGTGTTGCTCAAAATATGTAGCTAATTCTTACTAGTTTTATCCTTTGGGTATCTTCATAAAATCTTTGGTTTCAGAGCCCTGTCTCTTGAGAAGGGATAAACATTATTGTTTAAGTTAATCTGATAAAAAATGGTAAACAAAAATGGTGAATCAGAATATTTTACTATTACTATCTTTCTTTTCTCAAGCTGAATTCGATATATTATTTACATGTATTCTTTTTTCCAGCAGTCTACATAATAAACCATAAAAATGGAAACAAATGGTTTTCATTCTAAGAGCCCCACAATACTTATACATCATCAGGGCTTTACACATCTCATTAAAGTTTAATATTATTATCATTAACAGAGTACAAAACAATCAACTTTTTCGATACCTTTGTTTGGACGATCAGAACGTTCAGAGTAAATTCTTTTCGTTTGAAAAATTCAAAAACTTTGAGGAAATATACAAATTTTTTCCCCCCAGAAATGAACCAGAATTTATTTTATCAAAATGTAATATAATTTCGGCTTCAATTTCTCCACGGATTATTCAGTCTTTCAATTTTATTTATTCTTATATCGCGAACAAAATTAAATACCCCACAAAACTTTCTGCAGAATTTCCAAGTAGGTACGTTAAGAATAAATTTGAAGGAAACACTTGGAAAACATGAACACTTTTCTTAAAAATCCCTACTACCAGTGCCCTTATACTTGTTTGGCTAGCGAATACTTATGCAGAATAGTTTAAAAATTGTTTTTAGAAAATCCCAGTGAGTGAGTGATAGTGGGGTTTTGTGGTACACGAGAAAAATTTTACTATGCAATACCAAACAATTGCATAAAAAATGCAGTATATATTTTTCTTAAAAAAATAGATAAATAAATGCGATGGAATTAAATATTACTTTTAAAGAAAACATTCATAGAAAATTGGTTATTATAGTGTATAAGTATTAATTTAATGTGTATCATGAGGAAACAATTAAACTAAAATGTATTAAATTTCATATACAAACCAATTAGGAAAATAAGAGAAAATTATCACTTTCGATAATTTAATATAAATTTATCTATCTACTTTTATGAATTTAGCTTAGGTTTGGACACGTCAAAGTCATATTCAGAAAAAAAAATTACAAATTTTGTCTTAGATAGCTTATTAATGGAGTCATCATGACAGGGATATAAATAAGCGATTCTTTAAAAATTGCAAAACGCCTTTTTAAATTTACCTTCGTGGAACGCTTTTCCCTGATTCTAAGTAATTACGTCCAAAAGGCAGAAAAATATTTCACATTTATACACGTTATATAAGTATTGTGTGATATTATTTGAAATGCTTTTTCATTCCTTTTAGCATCAACATCAAAAGTAGTATCAAAAATTAGGAGCCACTTTTTACTGTACCTAAAAAACAAAATATAACTAACTCATTTAAATGACTTAGCTGATATCAAAGGGTTGCTGTTAAAGAAGAAAACATATTGGAAAACTAAGAAAATAAATATCCACTAAGAGATGCAATACATATAGTATCATTAATAAATAAATAAATAAATTAAACACGTTTTTTTAATGTGTATCTTTTAATATCGTATGTGGTTTTTTTTTACATATTTACTACCGTAAACCCTGATGGACATTGCTCACCACCATATAACGCGCAATTATAATTTCAAGTAACATTTTTTAATGTTTATATATATACGCTGTATAAAAAAAAAACATTCGGAGGAAATCTGAAATGTACGTAAGGAATGCTCTTACGTTTTGAAGTGATTTTTTCCAAAGAATTATCAGAATTTTTTGAAAAAAAAAAATAGTATATTTTTAGAACTGCATCTCTTTAAGTTCATGAAAATATTTAATTTTGTTGCATAATAATATTTCGATATATGTAGAGAGAGAGAGGTCAAATTTTTTCTTCTTTTTATATAATCATATATATCTTTATTTTTAAGACTATTAGTTTTATATCCAGTGCTTAACGCACACCCGTAAATTTCAATCATAATTTTGGTTTCAGAAGTGCGCGTTATACTCTGGATATTACAGTAATTCTTATGAAAGAAAAATAGTTACCCCACGAATTGAGATACTGAATGAATTGCAATCTAATTCAAAATGATATGCTTTAAACAAAAAAAAGTAGTCTGTAAAGCAAAAACAAAAAAATAAGCTTAATTTTTTCAAAGACATATAAATACTTATGATTTTGAATAAGAATGTTTAACAGAACGTATATATTACATACAGTCAAACCCCGTTTCAACAATCCCTAATGCACGAATTACTCGGTTTACAGAATTTATTCTTTCCTTCGATTAAAATGATGACAAAAAAAAAACCCTATTGAACAAATAAAAAAAAAACACGAAATAATGAATTAACTCAAAAGTCGACTTCATTATTATTACTATCTAGGATTAAAAAAAAGATTTCTTTTTAATTGGCACATCATATTTGTCCGGAACTGAAACATACACTTGTTCTCTGATGGAAATTTTCATCATGGTGTAAAAGCCCCATTTGTTAAACTTAAGGTATCCGACTACATGCGAAATTTTTTTAAAAAATGGAGATATGGGGATTTTTTGCTGTTTTTATATTTGCTTAGTACATTTTAAGAAAAATATGCTGGAATTGAGAATGGAAAAAGAAATTATTATTACTAAAATGGGAAAAAACGGGTAAAAAGACAAAAAAAAAAAAACATAAACGCGGCCCATTTTGTACCATAAGTTTATGAACAGATTTTCAATTTTCCAATTCTGATCTGTTGCTATGTTATTTATTTTTGCAATGACTTCAGGATAAGATATCTTTTAATTTTAACGAAAACTACAGCCCTTTTTATCTTTGTTGTTACATGAAATTGCTTAAAAAACAGTGATTTTATTCACGTCACTGTAAATTGTGTAATAAAACAGTGATTGATAAATATGAAGGTTAAAACACTTCTACTATTATACAGAACATACAGAAAAAAAATCAGTTAATTATTTTCAAAACATTCTGAGTAATTTGACCATCTTCGAAAAAACACATTTCGAGTAAAACGAGATTTTAAAGTACGGCACCTTGCTTAAAGTAACTGCATTTGCTTTTACTAAATCACTTGTAATTTTGTTCTAGTGAACGGAAAATAATAAATTTGGTATTTTTATAGCTAATAAGATGGCCTATAAAATAATATCATGTAAAAAATGTGTCAATTTTTGGCAAAATTCACAATTTTAGGGTAGTCTGATATCTTAACAAGTGCAAATGAGTCATGAGAAATAACTTATCGCGTGAGTTTTAAATAAAATTCAATGATACAACAATCCATCATAGTGAAAGCTGTGTCCATCTGAGGAAAATCATGTCCATCACAGTTTTCCTGATCTTGGGCACTGAGGTGATGAACATATGTCCCAGTTAAGTGGTCAGTCTGACGTAAAAACCAAAGTGTTTAGTTGCCAATCGAGATTGATACTTTTTTATTAACACACTGAAGAGGTAAAAGGTTCAATCGAACTTGCCCAGCTCGAGCTTTGAACCTTTAACCTATAAGTGGATAAGCGATACGCTATTGCTCAGCCATTGGTCCTTCTGACTTTTGAATAGGGCACTTTCTCATTTCATCCATTGGTATCAGTAATTTGAGCAATGGAATAAGAAGTATTTAATTTCTAATAGATAGATATTTTTGTGCATTTTCTTATTAAAGAATAACCAAAAGAAAAGTGAAAAAAATATGTTTTTCTTACCCCGATACTACAAATAATCCTGAATTAACGGATAAAATGTTCGTTTCTGTTGAACTTGTGAAATCGTGGTTGAACTGTGTCGTATTAATATTTTCAACCATCTGAAAGGAAACAATATATAAGACATACTTAGTTACTAAATTTAACTAAAAACATAAAGGGTACCTAAATATTTCAAAAAATTTAAATGTGTTAACAAATATATTTAAACTTTTTTGAGCTATATCCAGATGGTGTTTTTCTTAGGTATTTTTCGTTCAAAATTAAGCATGGATTACTTGGAGAAATCCATAAGCATATTTTTATTAAAACCTACAAAATTGTTACGTTGATCGGGTTTCGAGAGTTTTATGCAAAATCAGCCGTAAGCAACAAGGCAATTCTTTAAGAGCGATGAGTACTTATTGTCGAAAATCAATCCTTGAAGTATAGGATGCAACAGCAAAATTTACAGAATAAATACCAGAAGGATTTCACACCCTCAACAGCACTCAGACACAATAAGCAGAGTCTAAAATACACGTATGTATAAGCTTATTCACAAGCACAGCCGAGCTAATCACTAGTCAAAACAATGCTCACTAATCACTGGTTGAAACAAGACTGATTGTTACGGTTATTATCCCTCTATTTATAGTCTTGGCCGAAACTTCGAGTAAGATGCACTTGCGTCATAGATCGTGAAATTAGTAGATTTCTCCACTAATTTGTAGAAGAATCCAGGGGGTTCAGAACTCGCCAACATGTTCCCCAAATTCGCCAAATTGGTCGCCAAAAATTATACCAACTTGGCGCTTTCACTAATATTTCAACAAGTTCCTATTAAAAGGCCATTATAACGTAACTGACGGCGTTGCTTGTGAATATTACAGTTTCTGTATAATATAACATAGTAATATAAATGCATAACGCATCCAAATAAAAATTATTTACACTATTTTACAATATTCGCAGCAATACATAAAAGCAAAAAAGCAAATGAAATGCTAATAAACTAATATTTAGTTTGTTTTATTTGTAGCTAACAATGCATTATCATAACTAAGTTAAAAGAATACAATAAAAAAAATTTAAAAATATTGTTTGGATAAAAAATATATCCATATTTTCCTTTTTTTCTTCTTTTTTTTCTTCTGATTTTCTTAGTTAAATACATTGGTAGAGATATTCAGAAACACAAAGGAAAAAACTATTTTAGAACAGTGGTCTTCAAACTGCGTACCTCGGAACCCATGGGGTTTCACGGAGAATGAGTTATCATCCATGAGTTAACCCAATAAAATTTAAAAGGAAATCATACATGTGTATTCAAAATGCATTCACGCTGTCAATGATTTGTGTATAATCCCAAGTACTAAAGCTTATTCCAGTTATTACAAATGAAAATTTCAACTTTATTTATACTTAATAACTTTATTTTGTATGATATTTTTAAACTTTTACTCTATTATAATAATAGAATAATAACATTTTTTTTTCTTCATACGTACAATCTACTAGACTATAAGTACTCTATTATTTACAATATCAGGCTCTATGAAATAATTTTATACTCGTTAGTAGAATGTTTAGGAGAACTTAATGGAGTATTTTCTAATGGATATGCAAGTCTCTTCATTTGTAAATAAAGATACATCTATAATGAAGGAAAGGGAACAACGTATCGGTATAGCAAATCATATTCGGCTTTAAAACCTAAATTTAATCCAGAATAGATTATAAGTTTTTGGTTGCAGTTCATGCAAAATACACAGGATTGCTCAATCAGATAAAGACGTTTTCAGGTTTTTCAAAATATGAGTGGGCACTAAAACAATTTTAAAAGGAGTCTCAGGGATGTTACCTTTTTCTGGAGGGCTGAAAATCTAAACTGTATTCAAATACATATAACTCTTTTACATTAAATTAAATAATTCGAATCTTTTACACATTATTTATAAAAAAATGAGGCTTCAGAAAAGTGTAAAATATTAAAAATATTATCATAATTTTAAAAATTACGAATATGTGAAAATAAGAAATTTGTTATAAGAAATATTAATTAAGTTTTACTGCGCGCATGCTATTTTCAAAAGTATTAGCTTTAATTACAAGCAATAAGTTGATTTATAAAGTAAAACGCATCTTTATTACACCGTAGTAAATATAAATAAATATAATAACCAGTTATATTTTTTTTTAAAAAAAATAAAATATTATATTTTCAAATTTTTTTTAAAAACATATTTTATATTTTGAAATACAAAAGATATATATTATTATTAATTTACTAGGGCTTAAAGAGTATGATACATTTTATAATTCTGTAAAGTTTTATGGATCAAAGGCTAATATTTTAGAAAATAGCGTGTGCGACGCAAAAATTACTTAATATTTTTTACAAAATTATTTCTTATTTGCATATGCTTATAATTTTTAAAATTCTGATTATACTTCAAACATTCTCTACTTTTTTGAAACCATAATCCTTTGTAAATAACATGAAAAAGATTCAAATTATTTAATTTATATTTAAAAGAAGTAAACCAGTTTGAAAATTGTTTACACTTTCACCCCTTGAGTCAAAATTAACACCCCTGAGACCCTTTACTTTTAGTGTAATTTCAATATAATTAAAAAAAATTCAATACACTTTAGTCTGTACATAAAGTACCTATAGTATGCTTAACTATTTTAAATATTATTTTAAGATATATTCTTGTATGTAAGCACTGGGGTTCCACAAAAACTATTTTTAGTGCTAAGGACTCTACGTTTCGAAAAATCTTGAGAACCACTGATCTTAAATAATCTACTTTTGCAATTAGAATTTACTAAGCAGCATCTCAGGCTTATTCTCTACACTGGCTTGCATTAGTACTTCATTCAAATGTGTCTCTCCACATACATTAAATTAACGTTTCAGGAACTTTGTAATGAGAAATGTGTCTTGTGTATGTAAACTCGTCGAAATGCTTGTAAATTAGTTCTCTATTCAAAGATCTGTAAAGTAGCATTGAATTGATTCGATTAATCTTTTTATGACAAATATCCAACAAATCTCGTTCTGAAAAAGAAGAAATTTTTTAACAAAATTATTTTTAATTAAATATGTAAAATGTAAATGGGCATACAATTATGTAGTGAACATTAGAATATTTTGTGAGCCATTTCCTCCAGTTAAAACTTAAACAAATGCATGGACATGTTTAATTTTGTGAATAAGTGTAACTTCAACCAAAATTTTTTATAAATTTAATTTTGTAAATAACTTTTATTTTGTCACTCTGCTAATACAATAAAACGAACTAAAGATATTTTTTTCTCAGTATATATTCTTAATTATGATAAGTGTGTTTTGCAGAAAAAAACTATCTTATTTTGGATGAAATAACTCAAGTAGTGTGAAACATTTCGTAATGAAATCTATACCACATTTTTAAGAGTTTATGTATATATATATATATATATATATATATTATACATATATCTAATATATAAAATTCTCGTGTCACACTGTTTGTAACCAAACTCCTCCGAAACGGTGTGGCCGATTCTTATGAAATTTTGTGCGATATTCAGTAGGTCTGAGAATAGGACGTAAACTATTTTTCATTCCGATATTGTAATTAGTTAAAAAGATATTAATTAAAAACCTTAAAACGCTCAATTGTCTTAATCCTGCGCGTTATTTTGCCCGCCTAGCGTCGTGAATGAACAGAGGGTGAAATTTCTCGGTATTCTCGACATTAATTAAAAAGCCATTCGATTTTTGTTTTTTAAATCAGACAAAAAATAATTACAGAATCGGAAGGATCATTTCTTTAGCCACGATACAGTATAATTTTTTTTTTTGCAAAATAATAATATTTTCTATTTTTTAAGATTTTTTAAAAAATAGTTAAAATTGATGCGTTTTTGTGAAAATTATTTCGAAGTTGTTGTGTATGAATTTATTTTCGAGTTATGAAAACGATATTCTACACAAAATAACTTCAAGTATTTTTCTTTTAGAACCAGTCATTTAAAAAATAAAATGCCCAAAACTTTTTTTAAAGATTTTTCGAAAAATTGTCGATATTTTTAACTTAACATTGAATAATTCGTTATTTATTAAGATTATCATACGAGACCTTTGTTGCGTTTGTAGAATAATGTTATCAAACTTCTGTACGAAGATTGAAAAAATTGCTTAAAAATTACGGATTAAAATTATTTTTTTTTTGTGATTTTCGTAAAATCACGTTATTGCAAGAAATAATCTAAATAGTATTTAATGTACACTTTTTTATTTAAAAGTCCTTCGTTTTCGCATTTAATGTGTGAAGTTTGAAAGCATTAACTTAAAAATTAAGCCCTAAAAAATAAAAACTT
>BMAO01034928.1:0-125612 GCA_019973975.1 Trichonephila clavata
TTTCTGATCATTACAAATTACCCTGAAGAGTGTTTAAGAGAAGATTGTTTTGGAATACAGGACTCACTTTTAAACTTTGGGTCTCCAAACAGATATTACATCAGACACATTTTGATAAACTTAAAAACAAATTTAAAAACATGCACATGTTCTGTTAGAAACTTGTCAGTTTTCATTTTACCCATTTAGGACACATTTTGCAAAATCACACCAGTAAACTCTAAATTTGTTTAAACATTTTTTTTTTTTCAATTAGACTAAAATTTTAGTTTTCTGTCTTTAATTGTTGACTACAAATTATTTTACTTTGAATTAGCAATATTTTCACACCTAGATCAAAGAATTTTATTTTTAAGAAAATTGATTTCTCCCTCTAAAATCACATTTATTGTGTTATTTATGCTCAAATAAGTCTAAAAATTCAGTTTGGTGCAATTCTGTAAGTTCTTAATGAGTTAATTTTACTGGAAAAACTCATACTATACAGGAAAACATCACCAAGAATAAAAATAATAATAAATTTAAAATGGATTATTTTAATCCTTTTGCAGTGGGTGTGTCATATATGCACCAGTCTAAAACTCCTTATTGGGCAGTGGGCTGTTCCATGCATCTTTCCATGAGGACGATCAGTCCTGTAAACCAGTATGAACCATAATTCACCAAAGCATATCCAGCTGCTGTGACATTTGGGGTGGATGCATATGTGACACACTCGTCTCTAAAACATTTTCCTTTGATCAGTACATTGTCCCGAAAAGGTTAAGAATGAAAGAGGGTTAGCCACAGCTTTTGAGAAAAGCATTCAAGATCAGAGTCAACAAGAACCTGAAAAATGTTTGGAATATCATGAATAGATTTTCAGTTAACTGAGTATTACAGATCATAGTTTTGAAATAATTTAATAATTAATTCCTGTGTACGTGTGTAACACATTTGTTTAAATAACTAAACATATATTTATACATATAAGTATAAAATCTATACTTATATAATAACTGTGTTTTTGTCTTCATGGGCATAAAAGTATAGCATCAATTGTATAATCTTTTTCAGCACTAAAATTCATCAGGGTTTATAGTAAAATTCTTGGGAATAAGAGGTTCCCAATCTGATAAAAAAAAATTTTTTTCATGTGTTTCAAAAAAATTTTTTTCTCATGAGGCTTTAATTGATATTTATTCAAAAGGGGGAAATAAAGTAGTATTGATATGTATATGTACAAATATAATAATTTTACAATTTAAAAATTTTATGTCTACATTACATTCTCCCTCTCCCTTTTTTTGTTACTAACTGCAATAACTAATACTGAATAATAAGTTATCCAGTCACTTGCAAAATATGTCACCTCTCAATACTGGATACTTTTGATATAAATACAGATAGTAAATTTCATCATACATCAAATCAATAAAATAAAATCCAGAAACATTTTTAAAAGCCAATGTAGTCTAAATAAATTTTGTATTTATTGTAAATCTAATTGGGGATTGTGTTTTCTATTGAAAAAAATGAAATATTTTTTTTTTGCTTTAGAGAGAGCAGAAGAGGTTTCAGCAACTGTATAAAGGTCGTCGAGAAGCATACCTGAAATGTGTATCCACTCTCAAAAAGACCAGAAGAAAAAAGAATATAAATACTGACAAACAATTATCAGTATGTACTATTTAGTTGATTTTAAATATTACTCAAATATTTTTAAATGTATTATTGATTTTAATTTCTTAACTTTTTCAGCATATGAAAATGCTAGAAAGTGCCAAAGAAAGATTAGAAGTGTTCTGTAATGACAGTCTTAAAGAGGTTAGTTTAAATATTTTAAAGTAAATTTTTTTGTTATTAAAAGTAGTTTTATATGTAGATAAATGTATCAACATTTTATCTACTTAATTATGAATAATTCGTTTTGCCTTTAAATGCCTAATGCACACATGTATTGTGTAAGTATATAACATATCTCTAGATATTTTTTTACTTTAATAAGTGGAATTATCATAATTTAATATTGTTAAAAGTGAATTCATACTTATTTAAAACTATTATCTAAATACATAATATTTGTATTTTGTGATATGTATAAAAGTATATTAATATATGCTTTTAAATATATCATTAGGAAAGTAATTCTTTGAGGGAATAAGTTATATTATTTATTTATTTTTTGCTAAGATGTTAGTTTTGGTTTAATAATATTTATAAGGGGAAGTCAACTCCTAATTTATGAGTTCTTCTTTAAACTATTTACACTGAAATATAATACTGAAAAATGAACATAAATATTGCTTTTTATAATATTAAAAGAATTTTTTAAATGTTTCTTAGATTTTTAAATTCATGTTTATTTATATTTTTGTCAAAACCATTTCAAAATCAAATTTTGATTTAAATATTACCTATATATAATAAAAAAATGAATTCTAAATGTCGTAAAATAAAAGATAAGAGAAATATACAATTTTCTGTATTTCTAAGAAAAATGGAAAACATTGATAATGTATTATATAGTGAAATGTAACAGTTTTTTTTAATATTAATTTAATCTTTATGGAATATAAGGTGTCAAAATATTTTTTAAAATATGAATAATGATTGAGTATTTCTTGTTATATATTTTTACAATATTGTTAAAATGGCATATAAAATATTTTCAATTTGTCTTTTTGACAAATGTTTGAAAAAGTAAAAATGCTATGAATTATTTTGTAATTCCTAGAAATGCCTTTTACTAAATGCAATCATAGCATTCATTATTTTGGGCCACGGTAGCCGAGTGGTCTAGGCATCAGATCATGGCTAGCGTGTCATGAGTTCGATCCTAGTACCACTGAAGACCCGCCGTGTAGGGAGCGATGCATGTAAAATCTGTCAAGAACTCAAACGTCCTCCCGTTGGTGTGGTGCCGGTAGTTAGGAAGGGGGTGCCAGCTCAGGTGTTGTCCGCGTCACTTGACCATGGTTCAAAATTACGCGAACCGTCCCCAAAATCCCTCGTGTAGCTGAACAGTGGGACATTAATATTCACTTACTCAGCATTCATTATTTTAATACCATTATATGAATATAAATAAAAATTAAGTATATGTATGTGTTACACTTGAATAATTTTGGATTTGATTATATTTGATCCTTCTTTCAAAAAACATTAAGTATTCTTATTTTAGATGTATTTAGGGAGTGTTTATTTAATCATTTATATTTTAGGTATGAGACAAATTAAACAATTTCTTTAGTTAAAATGTTAATTGTACTTGTCATGCGTCGTTCTTACACAGAATATTTTTCATTGATTTCTATACCATTTCAATTGAATTTCATAATGATAGATTTAATTATAAAATTTTACAAACAATAAAAAATACATGAGATATAATTTTTAAAAATTTTGTATTTTCCAATTAGAAGTTTTTTTGAACATGTACTTTTTACTCAAAATTTTGTGTGAAATTAGCCCTTTCTCTGGGTGTGTGAACAGCTTAGCAATGAGTATTAAGAATTTTACTTTAAAAATTTGAAATTTTAATATAGATTAGTTTTATTTATCTCAGAACCTAAATTTGGTTTCTTTTTCTAGGTCATTATTCAAGAGCGAGTTATGTATGGGACAGTTCTAAGAAAGGCAGTGTGCTTTAAACAGGCAATTTCTCATCTATCATACAAAAGGTTTAACTACCTTTTATTTTTATCCCCTTTTAATCTCTCTGATAAATTTGTCAATAAGTCTCTCGGGCATTGTTACTTAAAGGTTTTTATTCAGAATAAATAGAACAAATGATAGAAATAAAAACAGAAAAAAAAGAATAATTTTTTTAAATAAGAAATATAAATATTCAATAAATTTTACTGTTTTTGAAATAAAAATTTTTTTGAATTAATTTTTGAAACTATATCTTTTATCTGATGTGAAACACTATTTTTAACTGATGTGGAAACTATTTTCAATATTCATCTTGTGATTTGGGACATTATATACTCCTATTTATAAAGCAGAGTAGTTTGACATTCATATAATTTTTATTTTCAGCGTTAATTCCATCATTTTTAAGAGCTTTTAGATTATTTGATCTAAATTTTACTGCTGGAGATTTTTAAAGAATTGTTCATGTTATGAAAGAGTGAGAGAGAAAATATATAGGTCTGCAACAAAACTTGTATTGTGCAATTTTTTTGTTCAATCTGTTCTCATTAACTTTCACCATATTGATCTTTGGAAAGTTGATAATTTAATTTTCTTTCTTATATTGAAAATCTATAAATATTAGATATTAATTTCCTTTCCATTATTCTTTTTCTTAAAAATTATAAAAAAATATATTTTAAAACATAAATGATAATGTCATTTTTAAATAAATTAATCATTTATTATTTTTTTACTATATAATGACTTCATAGAAATAAAAATAGGGGAAGGAAAGTTATTCTTAGTTCTTACATTTTGGTTTGATTTTTTTATAGGGATGCGAAATCGTAGAAGATCAATTACCACATTGGGAAAGTATTGCTTGAAACAAGAGACAAGTTACCAGATTCCTGTGCATCACCTATAAAAAATGGACATCAGGTTTGTTTTATGTGCTTAAAATATAGTTCATAATCTGAAGGTAGCTATTTGTTTCAACTGTAGCTAAATTATGGATTTATGTTTTGTTAATGTTATAGCTTTTTTTGGTAAAATTTATGTATTATTTTTTTTAAAGTTCAACATTGGGATGGTAAAATGACTTCTGATAATTTTCAATTTATGTGTATCAGCTTTTAAAGTTGTACAATTGTTTCTCATTTAGTATCTTTTTGCATTTTCAAAGCATCAGATCAATGACATTGATAATACAATTGTATATATATTCTGCAATGTATGCACTCAATTTCTGTGCATGAACTTCTTTTACTCAATTTTAAATGAACATCATATTTTAGAAAAATTCTATTTTTATTATGACTTATTTTAACACTATTCCACCCAAATCCTAAAAAATTTAGCTTTACTTTTATTTTTTATAAATGACATTGAAAACAAAAAAATTTGAATGTTATTCCATTTGTGAGAATTCCTCAAATTTTATTACTTAAATTAGCCTTATTTTTGTGTTCATGAATTAGTGACTTGGTTTTTTTTTCTTTTCAAATCATAATTTACTTTGTGTTATACACATATGATCTTAATGAAATAAAATATTGAAGATCCTAACAGGAAAACTCAGGGGTTTTACTGTATTTTTGCTGGTTTCTTAGGACTGCACAATCAATCTTCTATTTTTCCATAGATGCAATTTATTTTTTACACATTTTTCGGGAACATATCTATTGTGTAAAAATAGAATCAGTTGTATATTAATTGTTAATTACTAAAAATAGTAATATTCCAGAAACAATATCAATTTCTAGTTATGTTCTGCTTCTTCCTGTCACAGAATTACTTGTATATCTTTAATACTTTTATCATATTTTGTGTTACTTTTTTAAAGATTATGCCATTTCTTATAAATTGGTTTAAATGTCCTTTTTTTTCTAAAAGTTTTTCTTTTTCACTTGGGTACACTGGTGTAGCTAGTCATGAGTGGGTCCTATATCAAATTTCTTGAGGCCCCTTAATATTTTGCTTACATGTGTGGGGCCCCTGTAGCTTGAGGGCCCTGTATCATTGATACGGCGGTAGCTACACCCCTGCTTGTGGATCAGCTAGGTATTGTTACCATAGTTCATTAACCTTCCTCTTTCTTACACTAATACATCTTTTTTCAACACATAAATATTTTAAGTTTAATATAATACTTCCCCAATGAATTTAAGGTCAGTAATTTTCAATGAACCCACCCTACATTACAATTGAAAAGAAAGGGGGGGGGGGATCCATTCAAATATTATTTTTTGGTATTTATTACAAGTATGGTTTTTACAATGATCTTAAAAGAGTAAACTCTAATTCTCAGTGCCAGGAATCAGTAAAGATAATGACAAAACTTTAGTCCTGATTTTTTCTCACATTGTTATGCTATCCAAATAAAAAAGGCATTCTGAGACTTGTCAAATTTATATTATTAAAACTATCCCCTAATTCTGAAAAATGTTTTAAATATGTTCTAATGCAGTGGGTAAAATTAAATGCACACAGTTAAAACCAAATACTGTTTTATTTGCTGTTTAATATTTTTCTTTATTTAGTTATGTCTGTATTTTTTAAAAATAATTTATGTATTTCCTTTATCTTTAACTTCTTAGTGACCTAAATATTTTTATTTGTTTTTTATTCTAGACATTACCAATGAGTTTTGATGGTTATAATTTGGACAGTATGCTAGATGTAGTTATCAGAAATAACTCCATTGCTCGCAGCTATGGAAAAGATAGGGATTCTTTTCTATCTCAGACTTTAAGACTGCAAAGCACTGATGATAATATTTATGCTAGACCAATTGTGCGAGCAAAGTCAGAATATTGTCTTCCTACCACAACACCATCTCAATCACCAAAATCAGGCATGTATTTAAAGTTAAAATTCTAATGTTTTTTTCATTTTTTTTTCTAAATAAATATTCTTGGAATACTGTAAATGTATGCATGTATAAAATGTTCTAAATATCTTATATACAGAATTATCCGAATATTGTATTTCCCCCCCTTAAACATCATCGAAAATTGTTAAATAAGTGTTTTATTGAGCTAAATTTTAACTGTAATATAATTTTTGTGTGTGCAATTTCCTATGTTAATAAAATTCAGATGCAATTATATTTATGCAGTGATCTTTTATATTATTAAAATTTGTATATTATTTTTATTTAGAAATTTTCATAGTTTTTTTTAACTTGTTTATCTTTCTTTGTCAATTGGTAGCCATATTTTAGCCATTATTTATTTTATATGCAGTTTTATTTTATTTCGAACTATGGATATGAAAGTTCTATGTTCTATTTAACTTTCTTTTGTTAATGTACATGTACATACATCTTTTTTATACATGTAGTTTCCATGAATAAAAATCCTTTTTATCATAAAATCCTTCTAAAGCATTTGATATTTATATTGTCTGCCATGAAAAGTGCTTTAATTATGTTTGATTTATCATTGATTGATTTATGATTAACCATATTGAATAAAAACAGTGTTTTCCAATCTTTGCTACTATGCCTTATTTTAAAAGCAATCTGAACCTTTGTACCTCCTCAGTTGAATCTCATAAATTACAAAATAATGAATTTCTGATTTAGGAATTTTGAGGATGGGATGAGATGGGTTTGATGATTGATGTATGTATATGTTTTTATTTACATATACTATTTTATGTCATGGAGATTCCATTCCTGTGAAAAAAAAATTTGTACTATTTTGTAATAATATGATATGTAATTATATGAGTTGACAGCATTTTAATTATCATGTACTATTTTTCTTCAATTTAAATACAAAAAAAGTTCTAAGACATTGTATAAAATTTTCTGTTATTATTATTCCAATGTTCATATATGGTGCCACACTAAAAAGTGATACCAGTTCCCGGGAAGTGTACTAGGTCTGCAATGGTAATAACCAACTTGCAGCCCATTTGAAAGAGAAGTTAATATCCCAATGAATAAGAAATTTTTTTAAAAAAGGAAAGAGGTAACACTATTAACAAAATTAAACCAGATTGAATAATTTAAACATATTCTAATCTTCCATGTATATATAATTTGACAATAGCTTGAAATATTTGGTACAATTCAAAGAATTATTAGTTTCAATACTTGTGCCATGTGCATCATGTACGAAAGTATAAATCATGTTTATCTAATCTTCATAAATATGAATAGAGAAAAACTTTTACTCTGTCTGGAAATTCATTTTGAGATGTAACATGCCTGTAAGAACAAAAAGAAATTATTGCATTTAATATATATACCGTATTCACTCAAATCTGAACCACACTTTTTTCCAATATTAAAGCTACTGAAAATCGGCTGTGGCTTAGAATCGAATTAAAAACAAATTTCATTGGATGGGGCATTTAGAGTAATTACAGGTTCTAAACTATTTCACACTATTTTTCATTTTCCACAAAGACTTGCTTAGAACTTGGGGTGCTGCTTGGATTGGAGTAAATACAGTATAAATGTGATGTATTTAAAATTGTACTAAAGCTTTCAACCTAAGAAAGACTAATTTAATTTCCTTTTAATAGGTTTAAAAGATATAACTGATATCATTGAAGTGTTTTTTTTATCGTGAATATTAAATAGTTTTGCTAAAATAATTTATGGTGTCATGTAGTATCACTGATATTCAAATTTAATAAATGTTTGTAGTATAATTATGTTTCTGAAACACTGTACATGCATTCTCTAGCCTTATAGGATAACAATGTTTATCATTTCATTTCTATTTACATAAGAAGAGAAAGAAATTTTCAACTTACTTTGTGTAGTGTGCTATTTTATTGCAGAAAGATGAAGCACATACTTTTCCTGCTCAAGTACAAACTGGGAAATTTCTTTATTGAAAAAATTCCTAGCTGACTTCCATTACATTTTCATAAAATGCCCTTTACTATTTAAAGTGGAAATCATTTTGATGTTTGTCCAGGGAAAATTTTTATCGCCCTAATATGTGGTACCAAGCAGTACAGCAAGTCTTATTTGAATTTATAATTTCTCTAGCCATTAAATGTTATAACTAATTTTAAAAGTTCATCTTAAGATCTTATGGTCTTATAATGTAAAAGATAAAAATGAGATGTCTGTCTCATTTTTTAATTGATGCATTTGTTTTACTTTTCCAAGTAATATTGGGAAGATATCTTCATGATAGCAAATCCTTAAGTAAATATTGTTGACAGATTTATATTTGGATTTTAAATTTTTACTTGTCAACCTGATTTTTTAAAAAGATAACAAGAGAACAAAACATTATTTTAATTTTTAAGTTACTAATTTTTTTTGTAACCACTTAGCATCATATTAATGTGAGAGAAAGTAAAAAGAAAGCAACATGAGCCATATGAAAAAATACTATATTATGATTTTCCAGATTTCAAAATATTTTGAGTATTAAAAATAAGAGTTTGTGAAAAACAATCATTAATTTTTTATATTATGTATATTTATTTTTGTGTGTTATTTATGTTGTGAAATATGGTTTGTATTTTTTTCAAATTCATGAGTTTATTTTATTGTCTTTTTGGTATTTATATTTTTATATAAGTACCAGATAAAAGAATTAGCATTCAAAAGTTGTATTCAAAATAAAGTTTTATTAAGTGTGTAGGGGGGTTTGGAGGTATTATGGGGGAAGAATTTGTGTGAAGATAAATTGAAACCTTTCCTTGTGTGTGTGTGAAGTATTTAGCATTTTTTTTAAATCAATCAAAATATTAGTACTATATAAAACCTTAGCTCATATTTTTAAAATATACATCCTTTATTCAAGGTCATTTCTGCATAATTTTTTAATGCAAAACGTTCCTTGATATTTTGAAATAATTGATTTTTGTAATACTATTTCTCTTTAGATTTAACTCAGAAAAGATATAGTAGAATAATGGAATACAATAATGATGGAGAAACAAGCTATGCTAGAGTATTGTATGCTTACCAACCAACTGGAGATCATCAACTGGCTCTTAAAGAAGGTGATATTGTTGAATTTATAACTGAAGAAAATACTACTGGTTGGCAATTTGGAGACAATTTGACTACTGGAAAGTAAGTAACTAAACTTTTTTTACATTGTAAATTTTATTTTTATTTATAATGTTTTTTTAAATCATTAAACATTTTTTGATAAGTATTGATTTTACTGGTTAATAACCTGGATTCTTTTAACATGAAATCTCTTTAAAAATAGAATTGCAATAGTAACTAGTATGTGATACATAGTTATTGTGGTATCAATGGTATAAACTAAACTAAAATGAAATGATTAGGGTTCAAGTTCATATTTGATGAAATAATTTTTTTAAATTTAGTGTATTAGATATTGTTCTTTCTGTGTTTCAGTATAAGGTTTCTTGGGAATTAAATGTAAATGTTTCAATTATTTTATGACATTTTACAAATATGTATATGTTTTGTAAATGTATGCCAACAAATTTTCTATCATGCTAATAATTATTATTTTTTATTTTGAAGCAATATTAAAGCTAGTTTTCAGTTTTTTTGGCAGTCATGTTAATAATTTATATATTTTTATATGTTCAGTTTTAAAAAATTTAAAACAATCTGAAATTATGCTTAGTGCAATAGTACTTACAAAATAAAAGAAATGTTACATTTAGTGACAATTTTGTTAAGCACATAATTAGTTAAGTGCTATGGAAAAAAAATTCTAAAACTGTTTTATATGCATTTGAACAACATTTCCTTAACTAATTTAACTGACATTGTTTTAAATAGAACATAGCTTTGTTATATAGTAAATATATATCTTAAATAGCGAAATAGGAGTTCTTTTTTGGGGGGGGGGAGCAAGTAATATTATAAACTAGTTTGGAAAATTATAATTTAAATGAATAGTAAAACTGGGGCTTTAATTGTTGTTTAAAACTAAGATTGTATGACATAGAAAAATATCCACATATAGGTTTTTTTCTTCTTTTCCTGTTATTTCCATGGTGGTAAATTTTATAATTCAGTTTTGATTTAAAGTTTGTTAAAAATCATTCCAAATGTTTCAAATTGTAATTCATTTAATCTTTTTATTATTACAGATCTGGGTGGTTTCCAGTTTCTTACACAGAATTAGTTAAGGATCCATCAAAATATTTATTGTAAGTTTTATATGATGTATATTTAATATTCTTTATGATAAAGAATGTGAGAATAACAAAAAACAAAAAAAAATGCATTGGTTGTTTTTAAAATAAATAAAGGTACCAATTTGAAATAATTAAAAAAAAAAAGTTGACTTATTTTTATTTCTAATAAAAATTTTAAAAATTGCAGTTTTGTTTAAAGTTTTCCTAACATTTTGAAATAAATGCAGAAGAAATGACTATTTTAAAAGTTAGCTGCATCTTATTTTTTAAAAATATTTTAAAATATGTATTATTTTTCCAAAGTAATTTTAATGAAGTTGAAGTTGTGTTCAGAAATTTTAAACAGTTTTTTATTTGATGTAATATTACTTTAAAATTTCCCTTCCCATTTTGTGGATTACTTAGATAGATTTAGTTTTAAATATATAATCGAAAAAAAAACCAAAAACATAACCTATATTATAAGTGTAAGCTTTAAAATTAAGTGAAATTGGTTTTCAGACTGAAAATAGGAAATCATTAATTTGTGCAAAGGCATTTTATTCTGTAAAAATTATGATCTAGTGGTCAAGGTCACGGACTCATGGCTTCCGTGTCATGAGTTCAAGCCTAGTAACACTGAAGACTTGTTGTGTAGAGGGGGCCGTTGCACATTAAATATGTTGAGGCTCAAACATCCTCTTGGGGGGTGATGTGGAAGTTAGGAGAGAGTGATGTCGCCTTTGTCACTTGACCATGGTCCAAAACTATGAGGTCAGTCGCCAATAGCCCTCTTGCAGCTTTATGTTGCAACATTAATTTAACTCACTCTCATTCACTCTGTAACAGTTATTTAATTTCCATTAAAATAATGCCAGAAATAAAACTATTTTTCAGTAATGAAGATTATGATGATATTAAACCACCACCACCTCCTCCATTACCACCAACTTCCAAAGGTTCCGTTAGATCAAAATTAAGTAACCCAGAGGTAAGTTGCATTTTTGGAAGTGTTGAGCTATAAAATTCATTAAATGGCTTTTTATTTATCTGTTTTAAACTTTTTTTATAATATCATCTAATTCTTTTAGAATTATTTGAGCTTTGTATAATATAAAAATAGTTATGTAATACCAGTGGCGCACACAAGGGGGTGTCCTAGGGGTCTGGAACCCCCCTCCCCAAAGTCCTTGTTTTTTTTTTCGATTGATGATAATCCTATTTATATAATGTAAAATTTAATTAAATACTTGTAATAAAAATGTATTTTATTAATTAATGCTAATTATTAATTAATTAATTTTTTACTGTTTACAAAATCGACAACATCAGAAGAATCAATTAGTGTTGTCTTGAGGTATGATACGAGTTAGGGGACTTTTGACCATGGACCCCACCCCCTTGAAAATTTTTTCTGTGCACTACTGTGTAATACTGATGTTATTAAAATCCCTGTATTTTCCTTTCAATGTGAATCTGTAATGAGTTGTATTGGAATTATTTCAATATGTGAAGAAATAATTAAAAAAAATTTATGCACTTCTATTTAATTTTTTGTTTCCATTTTTATCATAAATTTTGATTTCAAGGATGATTGATTGATTTGTAGTTGAATGGAAACTTGGATGTTTGTAAATCATGCTTATTTTGTAAAGTAATTAGGAATCAATACTTGGATTTCTAACTAATTGTTACAGTGTTGCATAGAATTTCCAGTTTTATTTTTGAAAATAAGTTATGTGTCCCATTAAATACTTAGTTTTGTTGATATATCAGTTTTCATGAAAGCAATTATTTCTGTAAAATCACAGTTCAACCACTTTGCAATTTTTTTAAATATTTTCTGTTATTGCCAACATCAGATTTTATTGTTTGCAATTAAATCATTCCCTTCCTGCAAAAGATATAGACTTATTTAGTCCTGTTTATCTAATATATAAAATTCTCGTGTCACAGTGTTTGTAACCAAACTCCTCCGAAACGGTGCGGCCGATTCTTATGAAATTTTGTGCGTATATTCAGTAGGTCTGAGAATAGGACGTAAACTATTTTTCATTCCGATATTGTAATTAGTTAAAAAGATATTAATTAAAAACCTTAAAACGCTAAATTGTCTTAACCCTGCGCGTTATTTTCCCCGCCTAGCGTCGGGAATGAACAGAGGGTGAAATTTTTCGGTATTCTCGACGTTATTTAAACAGTCATCCGATTTTTGTTTTTTAAATCAGAAAAAATTATTACAGAATCGGAAAGATCATTTCTTTCGCAACGATACAGTATAATTTTTTTTGCAAAATAATATTTTCTATTTTTTAAGATTTTTTTAAAAAATAGTTAAAATTGATGCATTTTTATGAAAATTATTTCGAAATCGTTGCGTATGAATTTATTTTCGTGTTATGAAAACGATATTCTACACTAAATAACTTCAAGCCTTTTTCTTTTAGAACCAGTCATTTAAAAAATAAAATGCCTAAAACCTTTTTTTTTAAAGATTTTTCGAAAAATTGTCGAAATTTTTAATTTAACATTGAATAACTTCGTTATTTATTAAGATTATCACACGAAACTTTTGTTGCGTTTGTAGAATAATGTTATCAAACTACTGTGTGAAAATTAAAAACATAGCTTAAAAATTACGGATTTTAAAATTTTTTTTGTGATTTTCGTAAAATAACGTTATTGCAAGAAATAATCTAAACAGTATTTTTTATACATTTTTTATTTAAAAGTCCTTCGTTTTCGAAATTAATGTATAAAGTTTGAAAGCAGTAACTTAAAAATTAAGCCCTAAAAAATAAAAACTTTAATAAAAAATACGCGATTTTACAGTTTGCCAAGCCTTGGCGTCGAAAAATGGTTTCGCGCCAAATAGCTTTCAACTGTTTCACCTGAAACTTCACATCTAACTCAAGGGTTACACCAAAAAGTTCTGACTTAAACATGCAAAAATCAGCAAATTTGGCGAGTAAAAAAAATGCGAGTGAAAAAGTTATTTTTCTTCAATTTTCATCATTTTCTCTTTATATAATTTTCAAAATTAAATCATTATTGATGTCAGATTAAGATGAAAGAATGTATTCAATACATTTCTGAGATTCATTTAAAATATTTATCTGTATCAAATCAGTGATTTAAAAAATAAAAAGCCAAAAACTTTTTTGAACAAATTTTAACAAAACACTCAAAATACTTAAATCAATCGTTTAATGATTTCTTCTTTAAAAAAGATAATTGCATGAAACTTAATTCCCATGTGTCGAACATTTCAAAAAATCCTCACAATTTTACTTCAAGATTTAAAATAGTAGTGAAATTTTGTAATTTGAAAAATTTCTACTCTTCTGTCTTTTTTAAACATACAACTATTTTTAAAAAGGCTACATTTTCGTTTCCGAGGACTAAAAAACTGCAACGAAAGAATTGGAAAGTGGGTGAGTGATTTATAAATTCGCACTGTTCACCTACTCGAGAGTTTTTGGCGACGGACTTCGAAATTTTAAGCCACGGTCAAGTGATGAGGACGACACCTGAGCTTTCTCCCATCTCTCCTAATTATCACACCAACTTAAGAACAAATTTCGAAAAAGGGAGTTTTTATGACATAGTTACAGAAATCACTCACATGGCGCGCATGCACACATAAGTGCTATCGTCCTAAGGGAAACAGGAAATTCCCATGGGGATGAAGTTATTCACTCGGTAAAAGCCCGTGCAACCCCGGGGTAAGCGGAGAGGAAAGAAACAAAGAAGTCAAAGTAATTTCGAAAAATAATATTGGAAATGCTGATTTTGTCAAGAGAAGGGAAAATGTTAAACGAGAAAGCCATGATACGCACTCACGGGCCATGCACTCACATCGTATGTGTCACACCCACACAGAAGTCCTGGTGTCAGAAATAAAGGAGGAAATTAACATGGGGATTAAGTTATACCCTCGGTAAAAGCCCGTGCAACGCCGGGCCGGGTCAGCTAGTATATATATATATATATTATATATAAATATTTGTAATACTTATTAAACAGGTTTTTGTGCTGATACTTTTAAAACTTTTCTTGCAACTTAAGATCTTCCAGATTGTGTTCAGTATTTGAATGGTAAATGTTTGATGCAATGTGGTTGTATAGGTAATTTTTTTAAAGCTATCATTAGATATTCAAATTATCATTAGATATTTGCTGTTCAAATAGAATTTCTGTAGTAAATGATAGTGAAACATTTATCTTGAATATCTTCAGCCTAATTATCACAACAAACATCTTCTATTTTGGTTTTGGGGAATTTTTTTAAGTAATGATTAAATATTAATTATTATGCATAATACATCTGTAATTAAATTGATTTTAAAAGTTAAGTATTTAATGTGAAAAGTTAATACAGTATGATATCTTATGTATCATAAAATCAGTATGTATATTAGTAAAAAAAAATCATTATTTGTGCAATTTTTTTTAGTTTAGCTTCTTGTATTCAATGTTAAAGCTATATAAAGATCATATTTCTATTGTAGAAGGAATACAGTGAATATGCCACACTTACTCGAGGGAAGAAGCTCCTTCCAGTAACTCCTCCTACTATTCCTTCTTTTGTTAGTGACATTCCAGTTGAAAATGGAACTTTGAAAGCCAAACATCATGCTTCACATCCTAATATATTTGAAGCTACTTCAAATACTTTGGGTAGAAACAATAGAGGTGTGTACCACAATGGACAGTATGTACCCTCTATGAGACTGTAATTTGCTTATTAAAATGAAGTATAATGTTTTCTTTTGTTTTTAAAGAAATGTAATGTATATTACATAAGCTTGTTTTTCTGAAGAATTGTAAAGTATTTGTGTTTAGCTAAATATTACGAAAGTGTTTTTTTTAATGCTTTAAAAGTAAAAATATATATGTATTTAGTTATGGCAAAACCAAATAATATAAATTATTTTTTAAAAGTTAAGAAGTTTATTGTTAAGATTGTATTTTTATATGTGAACAATATAATTGAATCTGCGCATTACCAAAAGAGAGGAAAAAAAACATTGTTATCTAATATATTACCAAAAGCACAAAATATTAAAGAAGTGTAAAATGGTAGCATTCATTTTATGGAAATTTATTTCATTATATGATTGTCTATCATTTTATCTACAGTTCATTTTTACATTTTCTGTGTTTAGTTTAGGTGAAAATTTTACTCAGTGGATATTAAAATGCTCTGTTCACGAGCATTAAGTTTTGTGAAAAGTTTGATGTGTAAGCTTATTTTTCTGAAAAATTATACAAAATTTCATGAAGTTCACTGTTTTAGCATATCTGTAGAACAAAACTAATATGTTATAAGCATTACAGAAATATTTAATTTCAAATCATATGTGTATTTGATAACATTTTTTAAAAATACCATTGGCTTTGCTGTACTCAATGTGCTGCTTACTATGTCTTTTCATTTATTTAAGAGATCTTGAATTGTGTCTGTTACATCACTATAAAATTAAAAACAGAAATTATTGTTTTAGTTATTTGATATATGTGGAATGTAAAGCAGTGATATATAACTGTCAAAACTGTTTCAGAATTGTCAATTTAAATATCTTTGAATAAACATTTCATGTAAATTGTAGTTATTTCATTTGATATTTAATAGATGATCATTGTGATATTTGTAAATATAAGTAATGTGATTTGTTAACTATAAATTCACTAAAACTTGTCAAATTATGTATTTTAAAATTCAAATAATTAATTTTGTTGTTCTTAATAAAATGCATTTTTTTTTTGTAGAAAAATATGCTGCCTAAAAATTCGAAAACCTCCTTGTTAATTTTTCTTATACACACATCTAGTCTGTGGACATATTTGTATATAGATATATACATTAATTTCTATTTTAATATCATAGATTATAAGAGTGCCAATGTAGACACTTTGCATGCTGCGATAAATAATAGCTAATAATGCTACCTGGTGTTGTAAACATGAAAAAGAAAATTGATCAAATACATTAAATTTAATTTTACATTTTAGTTATTTTCAAAAGTTGTAAATATATTTTGATGTTTATTTATTTTATTGATTTATATAATGACTCTTTGGTATAGGAAAATAATCTTTTGGATTGTCTGTAAATACATATTTTGTTCAATAAAATGGAATTCATTTGTTAAGTAGCCTAATTGTTTTGTTTAGAAAAGAAATTTATTTTTTAATTTGCATCTAAAATTTCATATTTATGGATAATATTGCTGTTTTCCTTTTGATGTTTAAATGAAATCTATATTACAATATTGATATGAGAAATTTTGTTGTACATAATTTCATTTATTTTTTAAAGAAAAGTGAACATATTCTAACTAGCAATTTATTTTACGGGGAAACAGGACTCATCAATTAGCATTTTTATATTCTTATTTGTAGCTGAATAATTCACACAGTGAAACCTTAGAAGTAGCATTTTAAAATGAGTAAGAAATATAAAAAGCATTTATAGAATGTGAAATATGCTAGGAATATAGTTTTAAAAATTAGAATGTTCAAATGACTTACTTACAGCTTATCAGAGTTTAACAAAAGGGAAAATTTAAAAATTCACTTTAAAAACAAAACATTTCTTATTACATTTATAAAATAAACTATTGTTTAAGATTTTCTTCTGAATTTTTTATCCATACTCATTATTTATAGCATTTTGCTTCATGGTAAAAATATTGCATTGAGGAAAAGATTTAGTTTTTTTTAGTTTATGAAAAAATTTTGTAAAAAAAATAAACTAAAATATTTTATAATTCATTTTTTCATAGTAAATATTTTAATTAAAAAACTCATATTAGTGATAAAGACCAAAAAAGATATGCACTTTACATCTAAATACTTTATCTGATTGCAAGAAATACACTTCTAAAAGATGATGGAACTCCAATTTATTATTATAAATGTATGATGTTTTCTTTTATGGAAATGATTTATAATATTAAATTTATTTCAACTTCAAACAATGCGTATAAGTAGTGTTTGTGGAATAATTTTAATTGTTTTGTTGACATAGTAAATTTTTAATTCTAATTTTAAATTGTATTCATTCCAAAGTAATTTATGAAATGTGGCTGATATTAAATAATGGAAATCAGATGGATGTTATACAGAACAATCTTTTGGAATCTGAAGTGCATTGAAGATTTGATTAAACTTTCACTCTGCACGTTATTTTTTTCTTACAAATTGTAATCATAAGGAAGTTACAAAAGATATAAATTATATCCATTTCTTGTTGTATGTTTATTTATGAATTACAGTTAACATTAAGAATTATTTTGATTTTGAATTGCATTGATGAATTATATGTGTTATTTATTACAATTTTAAATAAGGATATTTTTCTCCTCTACAACAATAATTAATAAATTTACTAAGTGCTTAAGAATCTTAATTTTTCCCGAGAGAAAATTAGCAATCTGCTAAGGCTGATTTTTATTAAAAATATAAAATTCTTCTGCCCTATTTTATTTAAAACTTTTCTCTGGTGAAAAACATTGAGTTCAATATTTAAAACACTAAAGTAAGCTTACAAAGCACTAATAAATTAAACTGGACTCACACACGAGGTGATATGGTACAAGAGCAATGTACCACTTGTTATATTGTATTCCTTATTTTATAAATGTATGTATGTATCAAAAGTACAAATATTTTTAAACAAACCTCGCTGAGTTCGGATTTTTTTATCCTGAAGAATGTTTTCAAAGTCATTTATATTAATTATTAATAATCAATGTTTATTATAAGAATGAGATACTTATTTAAAATAGGTCTTGAATTTTATATGTACATTCATTATACATTTAAATATTTTCCCAAATAATTTTTCCCTTTTGTAAATTTTTGCATCTTGTTGGATGAAATTTACTGCTCTAGCTTAATAATTGTCTGATTAGACATTTCCTCTTAAAATTGTCCTCCCTTAGAAATGTGTAATATTTAAATTACATTTATACTATTTATTGTTGCACCTATATTTTACTGTAAATCAATGAATTATAGTTTCAGTGTATTTATAATAATTTATTTATATGTTGTGAGGAAAGAAAATGTGTTAACTATAAATCATTTTATTAATTATATGTATGTGAAAATATTGGACTACGTTACAGTAGTAAATTTGAATTGGGCACTTTCCTCAAAATAATTTTCGAGTTACTCACCTTATAAAATTTAATTAGTCACTTACTCTAAAAGAAATCATATTTAATAAAAATTCGTCTCAACATTAGCATAAATTGCAGTTTATTTAATTCATGGGATATAGCAATTTGTTAAAAAGATCTTTATATCACACTGCTAAAAAAATTTTCATTGGTAATTTTGTTTTAAGTTATCATAGATAATGTATCGGATTTTGCTGCATGGTGATTCTAAAATTTTTCCCTCCCTCACAGTATAAATTTCCATGTGCCTGTCCTATTAAGCATTTTTTTTCAAACCTGTCTTAAATATATCAGTTTTTTAGCACTTTTTCTCATAATTTCTTTGTGTTGATTTTATTTAATATTATACAGGTTGTAAAGATAGTAAAAAACTTTGTAATAAAATGGGAGTTTTGTAAAAAAATAGTTTCTTTCGCCAGTTTATCCGCATTTTCATTGCCTGTATGTCAACATATGCAGTCTCCAATGGTTACCTGCATATGTTAACATTACAGGCAATGAAAATGCGGATAAACTGGCGAAAGAAACTAGAAATCTCAAAAATAACTTTGTCAACGTTACCTTATTAGACACAAATGACACAGAGATTTGAAATTGAGATATAAGTCAATTCCTAAAATGTTTCAAATCTGTAATATAAGGGAAGACCATCTTATACCAAAGACCATTGCTAGGCTAAAAACAAGTCATCACAGAGGAATGAAGATTAATAGAGATGGTAGAAAAACTTATAGGAATTGTGATAACTGTTTAGATACAGAGCTAACATTGGCTCATATTTTTGACTGTCCAGCTATTCTTGCTGCCCTACAAGGAATAGGGGTTCTGTTTTTCAAAAAATCTATGTCGGGAATGGCACGATGAAGTTGTATCTGTGGTACGCAAAGACTTAAAAACTTTAAAATTTTTTGAAAAGGTAATAAATAACCATTTCTTACAATTTTATTGTAATGGGGTTGTCTCAGACACACTAAAACCCTCTCAAAATTTAGATCAAAATATGTTTGTGAGTAAATTTTTTCTGCAATGAACATAATAAAATAAATATCATTCAAAACTGGTTAATGCGCACTTATAATAACCTAATTTTGTTAGAGCTAATCCTAATATAGATGGTAAAAAAAAAAAAAAAAAAACATAGTAATTCAAAAGCCCCATTAAGTAGATACTGAGGGTTTAATAAATATTTTGAATTAAACTATTCAGGTTAATCATTTTTATTTTATACCAAACCTAATTGATTGAACTTGTAAAAAGTTTATCAACAATAAAACCGAAGTTAGTACTTTCGTCTTATTTATTATATTTTCAAATTTCGACTACATAGACTTGCATTACAAATGTACTATTTGCGTAAAAATCCCATAATATGCTTATAAGTAACACTTCTTTTTCAATTTCCCATGTTTGTTGGAAATGGTACGCACAATTATTTTTTTAATCAAATATTGGCACTTTTCAAAAAAGGCTGGCCACCCCTGCTATATGTGGATAATATTGAACAAATTGTCAGAACAGTCATCTGGGCCTATGGTACTGTCTGGTTTGGTTCCCTCATGGACACGACATAATCATGAGTAAAAAAGATAATTTTTTCCTTTTAGCGACGTAATTGTTTTCTAGTCATCTATATGAAAACCAAGTAGATGCCCTTATTCTAAATGAAGTCAGAATATAAATAACATAATCATAAGGGTTTTTTAATGAAAATTATTAGATAAATACACTTTCATTTTCACGAATCCATCAAGGCGTTGTTTTTATCGACTCTTAGTGCCACTAAAGATTTTTCGTGCGAGGGGCTGATTCTCAATGAATCTGTCGAAGCTCAAAGTTCTCAAATTGGTGGAGAGTGTATCCTTGTGAGATGTCATCCTTGTCACTTGACCTTTCAAAATACGAGGTCCGTCGTCAGTAGCTTTGTGTTTTAAAGTGCGATGCTGATAAAGAATCAATGAATTTGAAGTGTCCGACAGGACAGAACCTGGGACCTTTGGATCCGAAACCGAGTAACTTATCCACTATACCAAAATGATCACCTTAGAACGGTGGTTATTACTGGCTTATATAGATGATACCGCTACACACTCCCCACCACTGAGTCGGTGGATAGGCGAATGGACGATATAGTTATGGCGAGTGTGTCGCGTGAGCAGTTGTTGCTGTGATTGGAGGAGTTGCGTCAAGTGAGTCTGACGAGTTTGTTTTGCTGCGGCAAGTGAGTCCGGCGAGTTTTAGTTGCTCTTTTTGCGGGTAGATGGCGCCACGACAGATCAGAAGGTTGAATTTTTCTTAATTCAGCCTGGGTCGCCAATGAAGTAGCGCTCTTATCCGATAGGACAGAACCCGGACCTTTGGATCCAAAACCGAGTAACTTAACCACTATACCAAAATTATCACCTTAGTACGGTGGCTGTTACTGGCTTATATAGATGATACCGCTACAAATTTAAAGATGGTCATTTTTTTAATAAAACGATGACAGTTACGTAACCGAGAATAAAGGTAAAGTTATTCTTGTACTACAAGAATTTGAAAATCATTGGAATAGTTTTCACCCAAGATAAATTGCAAGTTTTACTTAAATTCTTCAAAAAGAATTTGAAAGCATTCCTAAAAATAATGAGCCATAAAATCTATAACTCCTTTTCGCTTAAAAGACAGTTTGGCTTAAAGTGTCTTCTAAAGTGTTTTAAAAAACTAATTCTTAGCTTCTAAGAATTAGTTAACTAGTTAATTAGTTACTAATTTCGGTTCTTTGTTTGTGTCCTTGAAAAAGGTTTTTTTTGTGTAATGTTCACAGTAGGATATGTTCAATTGTTTTTGTTTTATTTCCTTTTTTAATCGAGAACCAATTTTCTTCGTGTGAGGAAATAATTTCTTTTTTTCAATTCCTGCTATTAGTTCTCTCTTCCTATATATATATTTAAATATATATCTTGTTCATCGTTAATAAAATACTTTTTATTCATCCTCTGAAGTTGAAATACATTTTTTAAAACTCATAGTGGATGACACTTGACGTTGATGCAGTTTTTTCAAACATCAAATTCATTAGTTAAATTTAATTAACTAAAATAAAATTTTCTTTGTTGACCTGAGTAGGAATTGACTTAAATTTTTTTATATTACTTCTTAATTAAAAGTGTGGTTGTGTAGAATAGCAGAATAGTGGATTCTTGCCGTGCCGTGTTTTAACATTAAATGTCAAGATATTTCTAGTGAAGCGAGTTCTGAAGAGTAATTCTATTTTATTCTATCTGAAGAAAAGTAGAATATTTCCTCTTTGAATGGTTAAGAAACGCAACTTAAATTCCAAAATTGATATATTAATTACGACATCAAAAGAATATAGATATATTATAGATGCGCTTTCAAATAAAGATTTTCTTTACTCTCTTTTGTTACCTTCTAGCTAGAAAGTAAGTTTTCATTTAAGTGAATTACTAAAGTTTATTGGAAAACTGATTGGATTAGAATTTCCAAAAGAAAAGAGAAAGAACCAATAAAAGAAATCTTATAATGGGAAGGCTTTCCTTACTTTTCTGCTATTTTATAATCCTTTAGGATAAAATAAATTAAAAAGAAAACAAATAAGTAGTTTTGTTTTTATCTACAGTTTGAAATTGACTTGAAGTCAGATCACAGTGTGAAGAAAATGTTTAATGCTTTGCTATTAATGCGGCGCTGACTAATTTTACTTTTAAATTTCTGCTTAATTTAACTGACATCTTAAAAATACCCAGGTTCACTTATATTTATCTTAGTCCGTATTAACATAGTGGCTAGTATTTAAACTTAATCAATTTCAAAGACAACGCGAAACTAATGAAATTACTCGGATTAAAATCAAATAAATTCGTTTATTACATTTAAAATACATTACGAGATTAGAACTTAGATTAAACACTATTAAAATTTAAGAATAAGAGAACTATGAACAAACAATAAAATTCCACTTATCTGAAAAGGAGGCGAGGTGATGGGAGGCATGGCATTGTCACCGGACAAGGCGACCTAAAATTTCCTGAAAAAAGAAATGCTCTCTAGTGATTGAGGAATCTAGTCTCTCGAATATTGTCACTCGGCGCCCTTTTAAGGGAGGGCAAATCACTCCATTTGTGCCTACGCACACTCTTTGTCCAAGCAGCCCCATTGGCCAGTCACCAAGCGCAAAGTTACAATTTTAATTAAATTTATGAGTCCGTTCACCCTGCGTACTCGTTGACACCCGGTCCGGTCCCTCAGCTCAGGAATTCCGATCACATCCTGTAAACAATATACAAATTACTGATTATTTGGGGACTAACTCCATTGCCGGCCGGCCTCTCATCACTATAAACCTTTACAAATCTTTGTTTTCTGAAAAGTTTCCATGTATGCAGAAATTTGGTGGGAAATTGTTCTTTTTTCTTGAGTCCACATATATTTGTGAGTAGAGAATTTCAACAAGCAAACCCCATTCTGATTTTAAAAAAAACTATAACTCAAGAAAACTAAACAAACACCATTTTATAGCTAAGCGAACTAAGTTGTAACTTAATCTTTTAATCGGCAAATCTGGAAATGGGATCTGAAATTAGTCGCCAGATGCGGGATGGGATCTGAAAATGGGAAATCGTTAATCCTGATGATCCTGATCAGGTCAATGGAATAAAATTGTTAAATGATTGTATTGTCATCGGTCCTGGACAAGTGAGCAAAATTTCGAGTTAATCTGACCTTTTGAAGTGGTAAAAATTGACTTCAAAGATTCCATTATATACAAGTGAAGCTTATAAAAGGTAGTTAAAAATGTAGAAATGTATGATATATACACTCACTTCCAAAAGTTAAGCACGAAGATGTGTAAAATGCAAAAAAAATCATCAAATACTGCATTGATTGACACAAAATTTGGCAGTAAAGTAGCATATATATTTATACATAAAACAAAATCAATAATTATATATACAGAAATGAAATTAATATTAAATTTTTGTAAGTTATCAGATAATGTCATACTGGAGACTTAAACAGAATTATGTATAAAGTGAAAATAAACAGCATAAAATGAAAAAAAAGGACATTAATAGGGTATGTGATCCCCCCTCATCTGTATGCAAAGTTTACACTTTCTGACCATGCATTCAATTAGGTGGTCAACCACCTCAGAATTAAGCAATCGCCATTCTTGTAGAGCAGTTTCCAGCTCAATAAGAGTGGTTGGAGGTGGGAAACGCGAAGATACAGCGCAGCCGAGAGCATCCCAAAGATTTTCAATGGGATTAAGGTCGGGCGAATATGCTGGCGAATATGCTCCCTATACGCGCAATCCCTTCACTCTCCAGGTAGTAATCAACGATGTCAGCTGTATGGGGACGTGCGTTATCGTCTATTAAAACAAAAGTAGGGCCAACTGCTGCAGCGTACACTCTCATAATGGGTTCTAGGACTTCATCTCGATACCGGACAGCCGTCACGTGCAGGTCGGTGCAGTATCCTAATGAAATCCCTGCCCACACCATAATGCTTCCGCCTCGGAATGCGTGATGTTTGGTGATGTTTTGGGGCTGATTGCGTGTTCCTTGTTTACGCCATATCCTTATACGCTTGTCATCTGGATCCAGAGCAAATCTTGACTCATCAGTAAACATGACATTACCCCAGTCAGACACAGTCCAATTGCCATATTCGCGGCACCACTTTAATCGTGCCCCTCTTGATTGGACGGATAGAGGAACACAAACTCGAGGTACCCGGGCATACAGTCCATTCATATGTAATCTTCGGCGTACAGTAGCTTCAGATGTCGCCTTACCAATGGACGCTGTAACCATAGATGTCACACGTGTGGCGGTTGCTCTGCGATTCTGCTTGGCTACAATAGCAATATATCAATCTTCCGCGGGGGTTGTAACCCTTGGGCGACCGCCTATGGGCCTTCGGACAACTGTCTGTGTGGTTTGGAATTGTTTCCATAAACGTGAAATTGCAGAATGATGAACGCCGAAGAAAAGAGCAACATCTGTGATCGACTGTCCTGCTTCAATGCGCCCCACAGCACGCCAGTGCTCAGAATCTTCCATTCGTTTTCTGGAAGTCATAGAAACACATATGTCTTGAAAACAAATTGTACGAAAGTTTTAAACACCTTCTATCAGCAGTTACCTCTTTTATCAGCACTTCACTTCTGTAACCCTTCATAAAGTTGGCTTCTTGTAAGACTGCCTTTTTTGCATATTTCTCGACATGAAAGCACGATTGGCTGTTATCTAACTTATTTGCATTCTTTTTTTCATCTACCTCTGCAGCGAATTGCATCCTCTTCAATTCTGATTGGCTTCCGAAAATTAGCATTTTACTCTCCGTGCTTAACTTTTGGAAGTGAGTGTATAGATATAAGGTATATTTGTCCCATTAAATTGATTCTAAAATTAAATTGTGTTGGTGTAGCTATAGACAAAATATGAAATTTACACAGTAAATAGTGTAAAACCGCCATTGTTTTTTTAAACTTATATTTATTATTCTTTTTATAATGAATACAAAGGTACGGCCCTGCGATTTTCCGTTCTCAAAATTTGGCCTATGAGCAAGGTGCTTATCCGTGGAATATGCGATAAATTTCACTACTTTTACATATGCTTAAATTGTATTTTTTTTTCAATTTGGTTAAATAGAGATTTCAGTCACAAGATAGATTTTAGTCACAAAATCTCATCTTTTTTCATAAATACTTACAAATTTTGGAAAATGTATTTGAACAATGTTGAGCTATGAACTATTTTTACAACCTAAAAATAAAACAGCTATTTCTCATATTGAGAACGTATTACTCAGATTACTATAATAAAGGATTTATTAAACATTGTTGTTGCAGAACTTAATAATGAAAATTACAATTCAGCATTTTTTTTTTTTTGTATTTTGTTTGAAAGAAATGAATACTTAAAAAAAAGCTTTGTTTTTAAAAGAATTCATTAAGTTATAAGCGCCATTTTCTTCAAAAAAGAATTTGATTATATGGAAATAAAATACAATATTCCACATTCTTCTAAACATTTTAAAATAGCACAAAAGCATCTAAATTTCTCACGCATTTCTCAAAAATGCAGCTCAATTTATTTATTTATTCGTCAGAGAGGGTAAATACACAATATTGCAACAAAAGAAAACAGTAAAGGAAAACTAAATTTAAAGCACTAAATTCTTTTCTCTTGCTCGAAAAAAGCATTTTGTAATTTCCTCTTTTTCAGTCTTTGTCATCATTAAGAGAAAACTAGACTCAGTTGCCCAGTAAACTTACAAAAAAATTTATTAGATGAAGTTTAAATTTTGCTTCAAGGGATGTTTTTTTTCTTTTTTTTTCATTTAGGAGTAAAGGAAACATATTTTCTGGAAGGACTTATTGCTGTTTTTTTTTTAAATTTATTAAACCTCACTTGTTTTTACATCATTTTTCATTCATTTTTTCTACTTTTGAGACATTTATTGTGGAAAAAAAGAAATGGTATTATCATAATGGAGTACAGTAAGTTTTTTAATGTTGGTTGGGCATTTATATAAATAAATAACCTCGAGGTATTTCATGATGAAGAGCGAAGTGTTTGACTTAAAAAAGCGTTAAGAAAAATAAGAATAAATATGATGCAATATATTTTTTTAAATGAATTTTTAATCTAATATTTAAGCAATCACGGTGATGTTTCTATCTCTTAATTGCATTAATGTTTTAAAAACTTAATTTCAAAATTACAAATTTCTTCAACATATTCTGAAAAATTTACACGCTGTATATCCTTTTTGTTTTATCTATGCGACGTTATTTTATTGTAAAAAAGCTCTAAATATGTTTTAGTTTAATTTACTTTGCAATAAAAATAAGTTAAAATGATGAATAAAAATAGAAAGGAAAGCAAAATATAAAAAAGTAGAAAAATTCTCCAAAGACAAAATAAAATAAAAATAATTATAACTAATAATAAAAAAAATAAATAAAAAAAGTAAAAAACATGTTAGAAAAAAAAGTTTAAACTCTAAATTTGAATTTATTTTATCTTAAGAATAGTAGAAAATGTCTCCTTTGATTGGTTGAGGAATAAATTCCGAAGAAAAATCCAGATAGTAGGAGATAGTATGGTATCAGAAAAAAAGAATCCAAAAAGAATTTTAAGCGCATATGTAATGTGTTTTCTAATGAAGGTTTCCTTTGATTTCCATTGCCTTTAGTTAGAAAATAAAATTCCTTCTACATAAATTATACAAATTTAAATAAATAAATACATCATAAATAACGAGAAAACCCTTCAAATGAAAATAATTTAAATGACTGAATTAATTTGCATATCTTTTTTCAGAAGCTTACATTTCTTCCGAATAAAAAAACACGGGAAACATTTGTTTCAAACTCACTACATTTTGGTACTATGTTATCAATGAAAAATCAGAATTGTGAGAAATGTAAATCCAGACGTTTGTTATTTGGATGCGATATTTTGCTTACAGTTAATGAATTCAAAATTCCTTTTAAATACATGTTATGGGTGTATCAATATATGCATTTGTTCAAAGAAATAATATTGTTTAAAAATTACACTTTTCTAATTTATCTAAATCATTTATTTCAGAAAATTATATTAAAATATAGTTACGTTAATGTTAGACTATTTGATTTTTTTGCTAAAAACGTAATGTAGTCAAAAATATCGCTTGTAAGCGAAGAAAAAAAATTATGTTTGTAATTGTTCTCATGTCCATGGATTTGGCAAAGAAAAAAAATACACTAGATTTCGCCAAAGAGGATAACAACTGCGGCTGCCAATTCCAGAGCGTTCTGACTATAGAGAAGGGGTACTCAACATTTTTTCCCCTGCTGGGCCACATACGTTTCTCAGCTATTTCACGCGGGCCGCATACATATGTAAGCTATTTCCCGCGGTCCGCAACATAAGGATAAAAGAAGGGGGGAATGCTTTTAGACCAAGATAACATTGGAAATTTAAAATGTGGAAAATTGATCAAAATATTATAACTCCTGTTTTGCTTTTTTTAATTATTATTTTTCATAATTTTTGTTTTTGTCACAACATTAAATTAGAAGCACACACATTTAAGAAACACTCTTTCTTAATTTCTGTATCAGTAAACGATTTCGTATGAATACTAATAATATAACAAACTTCATAGGATGTCTTTGTTACCACTGTGATATTACCACTGACAAAACACTTAGTTGCTGTTGCAAAGATTATTCAAAAAAGTCTATTTATCACCTCTTGAAAGAGATCTTCGAGGAGAAGTGTTATTGAATGATTCCGGTTTATATAGGTATTTTTTAAATACAGCAACTTTCGTTACAAATCAAACAATTACTGATCTATGTTTGCTTTTCACTTCAAATTAGTCAACCCCCCAATAGTTTTGAGACGATATATTTTCTTCGAACATTTTTCGCTAGCAATATGAAAGATAGTTATAAACTAGTTCTACCCATACAATTGTCGCTACTCCACTGTTGTCTGTTATCACTAGCCTTTACCATTACAAATAGAAAAGGAATATTAATTCCCACCCGTACGGCATCGACAGAAAAAAGCAAGATTGATATATTTGATTTCTTGAGACAGAATTTCCCACCAAATTTTTAATACTTTGTTCTTAAATAAGTGAATTTTTCAGAGCACAATAGGCCATGATCGGTCCACTTAAAAAGGCTCGGTGGGCCGCAAGTTGAATCGCTGCTATATAGGTTTTCCTGCAGTGGGCCCATAAGTGGAACTAGACAGAGCTTTAGTGCTTGCTTTTGGGTTGAAAGCTGGCCACTCGAAGGTATGTTTTGGTGTAAGCTGTTGGATATCCGGGCAATGTTTACACTATTTTTAAGATTTTGTTTTATCAGGATGGATTTGTATGCCCTTGTAAGGATGAGTCCTTAGTCTTGGAATTGTGGATGTTATGATTCTTGGGGAGTCTTGGAAGTCTGTCATAAGTGGTTTCTTAAAGGAAAGGGATAAAAGTCTAGATCTGAACACAGCATTTGCACAGCATGGTGGTACAAGGTTGGCCATGGTCTCTGACTACTTTGACCAAAGAATCAGCACACTTATTTCCTTCGATATTTAAATGTGCAGGCATTCATTGTAGAATACAGGATTTTCCCTTGTAATGTATCTGCTCGAGTAGGAAATTTATTGAGGAGGTGATATTAGTCTCTCTGTTTGAGATGGTCTCTAAGGTCTCTTTATTTGAGATGGTACGATTTAGATTCTTAAAAGATTATCAATCCTTCTGTACTATCCATAGTATGCAAGTCAGACATGTACAGGGTGAGAGCTTCTCTAATTGCTTAAAGCTCTCTGATGAAGTTAGAAGTGATTACACCAGTCTTAAGGATGTGTTCGCGTGTCCTGCCTTTTGGAAAGCGGAGAATACCAGCTCAGCCTTTTTTGAGGGATTTGTCCGAGGAACCGCTATTTTTAAAAGAAAACAAAAATGCAATGGAGACCCCCCCTCCCCCCCCAAGAAATTTATCAAGTTGCTAAAGAGAGAAATCCTTATGAAGAGATACTTTTGAAAATATTTTTAACAATACTGATATCAAATACATTAAGGGATAGACCTTTTCCAGTTTTAAAGCATGTTGAATATTATTTAAGAAGTATTATGGGAGCGAAGACAAATTGAACAACATGGCCATAATATATATAGAACGAGATGTTCTGGACAAAATATACACGGAATTTGCCAAAGAGAAATCAAGAAGTAAAGTTGCATAAAAAATTGTAAGTTCTTTAGTTATGTTTTTAGTTTTTTAATAATACAGTTAATATACTTTTCTTTAGCCGTATAGTTTTATTATTGGCAATACATTTCATTTTTAGAGCTTAAGGCCAGCAAATGTTTTTAATGTTTTAGTTTTTCGACTCTTGAGCACTTGTGGGCCTCAAACATTTTACCACCAAGTGCCTCCAACTACCTTAATTCACTTCTGGTTATGTGTAACGGCCTTCCAATGTGTGAAAATAAAAATTACAAGCACGAAAATATACATTACGTTTATTTATTGAATCAGAATAATATTTTTATTCAAATTTATACAATAAGTTTTACTTGTATAATAATTTTACCACAAATTCTAACTTTATTAAAAAAATTTTCATTTATTTGTTTCTTACATTTCGAACCACAACTTTTATAAATGCTCCCTCAAATGAAATATATTTCCATATTCCTTCGAAAGATATATTTCATTTGAAAAATATATATATTTTTATAAAACCTCCTGAAGGCTTTGAAAAACAAGATTCCCACCTCCAACGTACCTTCATTTGAATAATCTAAAGCAACTCAAAAATATCTTCACTTTTGACATTCACATTTGAATGTTCTTACTAAAAAATGCAAATGCTATTTGAATTGTTATTTCGTTCGCAGGGAGAGGGATTCACATCATTACAGTATAAAACAAAGTAAAAAGCAAAATTAAGGGCACATTCTTTCTGTCAGAAGTAAAAAGGTTTGCCATGTCTCTTTTTGCAACCTTTTGTTGTCGAGGGTAAAGTGAAACGTATAGCACTATGAATAAAGTTTCTGGACATCGTTATGAAGTGCCTTCGAGCAATGTTGCTTTCATTTGGAAAAAAAGGATTTCTCTTTCTTCGAGACGATTTTCCTTTGTGTGCATTCTTACTCATGTTATGTCCAAGTTCTTTAATAAGGCGTATATTTTTTTTTGCCCCCTTCGAGGCTGTTATGGCGGGAAAAAATCATGGAACATAATCCTAATGAGTCCATGTTGAAAATTTTCTAGTGTTTACTTAATTGGATATGCATTTTAAATAGATAAGTATCATCTATTCTTTTTTAAAAATAATGACGATGGTCTAATTTGACATAAATAATTCTTAGCAAAAATTTTTAATGTAATTAGGCACTATATTATGATTTACGAAACTCTTAAATTAAATTATAAAGATATGCAGACTTAATTAATAATGATAAAAATTTTGTGCAATATGTCTCAGTAATAATTTTAAAATAATAATTTTTTTAAAATAAATATTTGGATTTATACATAAACCAGCATTCAGCTAGTGTTCATTAGTGAAAATTTTAAGAATCCTGCTGTAAGAAGTTATATTAAATAAGCCTTTTTTATAAATCTCAAATGATATAAATAATGTTTTTAGTATTTTTTTAAAGATTTTTAACAATGTTTTTAACATTTAACATTATTATGACATATAAATAGAGCATCCAGATCTGACTACTTTTGATTGTTAATATTTTATTTTGTAAGATAACATTTTTCACTGGCTTGACATTTAATTTTCAATATAAGATCAATCTATTTATGTTACTAATTTCTTTAAACTGTAATTAATTACATCAATTTAAATAAACTTTACTAATATTATCAATGTTTAATCTCTATTATTAAACTAATTTAATTTATTTATAGAATGCAGTACTTCGAACACGCTTCCTTTGTTCTAATGGTAATATTTCATTCTTCTGTACAAGTTATATTATCCATTTTCTGTTACTGGTATATGCGAATCATCTTATATTACGTCTAAAATCATTTATAATAATAATAATTTTTTTAACTAATATGATAGAGGGTTTTTAGTCAGTCGAATATCTTACCTTTTGTCAGAATAAAGGAGCAACAGACTTTGTTCCATGTATTAACCAATTTGAATGCTGATTCTTAAAACTCTTTTTGGGTGGCTAAGTTATTATGTTTCTGCTATGCATTATTAGAATTCTCTTGTTTTGATCATTATTAATAATCTTTTATCCTACATCGTATATTTCCCTTCATCTGTTATTCTGCGTCATTTATAATTGGGCAATGTAAATCTCATAAAAGAGAGAGAGATACCAATGCGATTTCTAATTGTAAAATATAATTTTGCTGATAAAAATCAAATATCTTAATAACAATGCTCGTTAACATAATCAGTAAGGAATAAATTAAAATATGAAAATATATTCTTTGAATTAAAAAAAAATTGCACACTTTACTTTGGCGAACTTTTAAACGGTCACAGATATTAATATATATGAGCTTTTAAATCTCTTATAAATATCTTTTGATTTCATTCAGTATAGTTAAATAAAAAAAAGAACTAGCAATACATTTTGACACCTTAACTGGTTAGCCAGTTTTCCATGGTACTGAAATACTTCTCATCCGGGATTTTTTTTTGCAGTGAAAGTGGGAAATTTTTCATTGAAGGCAGGAATTTAGATTTTTGAAAATATCCGATAAAGAACAGGAATTGGCAAGGCAATATGCAATTTGTTGCTTGAGAAGAAATGAAAATGAAATGATACTACAAAAAAACCGATATTCTCTTTGAAACCATAGCAATTTAAGACTTAATGTAACACCATGCTTCAAATTTAGTGTACATATATATATGCACACACACACAAATTCCTCAAACGTTTGAAAAAGAGGTACGAACATGAAATTCTTTTGTAAGTCTGAGAGAAATTATTTTAAGATATAATCAAACATTCTTTACAGCATGCAGTGTGTACTTATAAAAAGCAAATATTTAAGGATTTTTGTGTTCTACAATTACATAACAAAAAATAGTGTAAAAATTTTAAAATTGAAAATTATAAAATAAAATTTTTCGATTTTCGCATTCTGTAAGGTATTACACTTAAATATATACAATAAAAAAACTTGCCTTTTAAAAAAATATTAGGGCAAAAAATTTGACTGCTTAAGGGGTTAAAAAGAAATAACGCCATTGAAATTGATGGATACGTGTTGTTAAGTATAATTTGGCTAAGTTTCCTTGATGGGATATCAGAAGGTACTTTGATAAGGTACTAGAGTCTGCAAAACTTATACGTTTTCATAAATGGATATTCTCGAACTTTTCTTGGAAATTTATGAGGCTATTTGAAGCAAAAGAAAAATCATTCTATATTTTTTGTTGCTTGTTTTTTTCTTAAATATTTTTTAAAAGAAAATTATGAATGCTGATACAGTTTTTTAAAGAAATGAATTCTGAAAGAGTTTTGACTTTTGAGATTTATTATGAAATAAGACTTCCTTTTTCATGCAGCTGTTTGGTATTTCTCTCTCTTGGGATCAAGTATTAAATTTTTATGTTTATTATGCAAGTACGTACCTTTTTTGCGGAAAACTATAAGCATCAAAATCCAATCAAAATTTAGAGGAGGATAATCAAAATCCTCCTCCAAAATCCTTGTAAATACATCATACATTTAAGGTATTTAAAATTGCTTTTTAAGTCAAAATGTTGCTTAGAGAAAGATAGTATGGACTACAATTTCACAACTAAATTGTCATCCGTCATTCTTTTACTTATTGCGGAGTAGTGGGCATACTGATCTTTTGAAAGTACAAATGAGTTTAGTACAAACTTCTTGAATTAATAAATTTTGAATATAGTTTTTCGGCAATAATGAATTTTAAGTGTTTATAAGATATTTTGAAACTTTGCAATGACATGAAACATCCTATTTTTAACTATCTTAAACTTTTTTGTCGTATTTCTCGCCTCCAAATTTAATATATTTTTTTGGAATTCATAGTTTTATTTCAATAAAACAATATTTTAGTTAATATCTTTCAATGATATTAACCCGAACAGTATTCCATGCGAAAAAAAAACAATTCCTTACATTCCATAAAACATATTTTATTACCTCTATTGTATTGGTTGAATATCACGATCTAAAATGAAACTTAAATATTTTAACCATAATATTATGTTTACTTTTTTAAATTAATACTCGTTACAGGTACCACATTGGGCAATGGGGACTATTTTTGAACTTTTTAACGTTGGTAAAGTAAGGAGGATCTTATTTAAATAGTTTTTCATTCGTGAAAAATTCGGGTTCTGAGCTACTGTGGAGATAGTTTATAAGTTTAAATTGAAACAATCAGAACAATTATACGCTTTTTTTTTTTTATAAATAACAGATATTATTTGTCTTTATGGTTTCTATAAGAAGTAACTTCTTAGATAAGCCATGAAAATGGCTGAATAAATATAGAAGATTCTATATTTATTCAGCCATGTAAAAAAGTGACAAAATGTTTGTTATGAAAAATAAGATTCAATTTGTGATTAAAAATTTTTAAACTGGGAAATATAAGTTAGCTTCAAACCCATACTGGGTGAACTAGATCTTCCTGGGTGAAAAATTCAATTAAAGATTTAGGAACATTCTTAAAAAGATTTTATACCTCTTCGTTTTGCTAAATAAATCTTAATCTCAGATTCGACCAAATGGTTTGAATTTCCTTTTACTGTCCATTGCATAATATAATGAATTATTATAATATCAGTACTAGATCAACATAAAATATGACTTGAAAAATCATTCTATGCTTGTTTTCTGAAAATTTATAACAAAATTTGGAACTGAATTGAATTTACGTAAAATTCTCTAACATCTACAAATGGAAATTTAAGTACAGACTTAAGTCAAATAAATGAAATATAAGGTTTCAACAATATTTCGTGCTTTACATTACGTATTCCTCGAAACATTTTTATTGTGAACAAATGTAATTATTTTAACAGTCCACGATTTCTCGTGAGACATAGCAAACAATATATTGCAGGTTTGCCTCTTTTATAGTATTATCGAAATAAAAGTTATTAATGTGGATGATGTGTGCTTTGGAACAGTAGCAAGGGGAGATGAACTGTACACAGTTGGATACATGAGAATAATTTGGGTATGGCATGATAAAACGATGAAGATAAATTTTCATATTTACATGAGGAACGAATCTGAGTGTTATTATTCCCGTATTTCCGTTTTATTATGTGATAGCATTGCATTTGTGCGAAGCATTGTGATCATAAGTGTGTCTTTAATTGAAATGCCTTATTTTAACTTGTTGTGAAATTATTTTAAACAGCCTGAAGCTATACTGATTCTTTATATAGTTATTTACATTCGTTTCTAGTAATTCAAGTACTTGGTATTTTGAATCAGATAATTTAATATATGAATTCTGTACAAGTATATTAAATTCATGGATTTATATAATGTAATGTTATAACTTTAACAAATGATACATGAGATAAATGCGTAGATTGTGCATATACAGTTGAACCCCGATTTAACGAAATTCTATTGAACGGATATCATGATTTAACGAATTTTTCTCTTTCCCCGATTAAAATGAAGGCAAAACCACTATTTAACGAATAATAAACTCCGCATTAACGAATTATTTCAACAGCTGAAATTTGTTTGGTTTTAGAAAAAATTGGATGTTTATCAAAGTGGTTTTTTTGTCCGGAGCAAAAAATCCTTTTTCTGCTCCGGACAAATTTCGGTGGGAAAGGTTGCAGATGATTTATGAGTGCAACCTATCTTGTGAGTTTTGAATATGACAGGGAACTCGCTTCTTATCTTATCCCACTCCACAGCGCAAGGGATTTTTTAAGATTTTAACGATTATGTTACATTTGATGATGGGGTGACTATTTATGCAACTGAAGTTGAGGAAATTGTTGATTTGTCGGAGCCAATGAATAGCGATTCTGATGCTAAAATGAATAATGAAACTCTTATCAAAACTGTTACGTTTTCTAATACTGTACATTGTTTGCAAACATTGAAAACATACCTCCTGCAACAGGATGAAAAGACGTATTATTTTCTCCTCTGCATAAAGTCGTCAAAAGAATTCTTTCGTGTGAGGTATCAAAAAGATTGTCAAACATCTATTAGTCAGTATTTTAAAATTTCCGGCTAATTGGTGCGTAATAATTCACTAATAGTATTTTTAGCTGTTGTATAAAAATCGTTTGATTTGTTTTTTGTGTAATTGCTTATTATAGAATTTCCAAAAGGTAAGTGCAAAAAACTTGTATTTTCCTTGGACCTCGATTCAACGAACACAATGTTCGGTCCCAATTAGTTCGTTAAATCAGGGTCCGAATCTATATATATTTGTGTAACAATTTAAATTAATATTTACTCAAATTTTATTTTTGATTCTTACTTATAATATCTAATTCATAATCCGAATACCTTATTTCGAAACTCGTCTAATTTCTTCTTTCCTATAAGACTAAAACATTATTTTGATAGATTTATTTGTGATTCCTCGAGATCAGACCTTGAATTTTTGACAGGATTTATTGATGATTCAAAGAAATAGAATATCATAATGGCTTACATGTGCTTTACTAACCGGTTGAAATTATAACCTAACACAATTATATAATCTCTATAATTAACTTATATTTCCCTTCACTTGAATACGTGATTATACACTTTTTCTTAAGTGATTCACTGTTTTTCTTTGCATATAAAAATATTGAAATTAAACAATTCCTCTCTTGTATTTTTGTTCGTAAGCTAACAAAACGCTCAAAATAACTCTCCTGATGTTAAAATTATTGGTTATTATTAATTAACAAACAATTATTGGTTCTGAAAAAACCTTACTTTTGAATTGCCACGACTACATCATCATATTTAACAAAATGAGTGCCATCTGATCAATATGTATCTAATCTAATATCCATCTATATATGATTACCATCTAATAGATATATATCTTTACCTTTTCAATCAATCAACGCTTACTTAAGCCTATGAGAGAAGAAAGTATGCTTTAACCTACTTATAATAATAATAAAAAAGTAAGCAATAAATGTAGATACTCGACTGTATTCTTTAATCTCCACCACGAATAGTTCAATCCTTTTTTCAGGGACACTGACGATTCAAATATAAACTATACTATATCCTCACAAGAATAGGCTCATTTGCTATCCGCAATTTTCCCGTCTGTCTTTCTTAAACTCAACTCATTTGACTTTAAACAGAAGTTTGTAACCAGTGGTAAATAATTAGATTTTATTAATGTCACAATTGTCAAATAGATGGCGCCATCAGAATGTTTGTACTGCTTTCTGGTGGAGGAATGGAAGCAACATGTGTGACGCACCAGGCAGTTGAAATATCTGGTGTGCATCACCTCGCGGAAATCTCTTCCAATGTTGTTTTTGTTTTTATATATTTTGAACTGTTTGCAATTTATTCACTGTTTATTCCTATGTGCAGGAAAAAAATGCCCAGAGATGAATTATTTCTGCTTATTGAATGATTTCTGATTCATCACATTGGGCTATATATTCTGTTTTGCATAAATCATGGTTCCTCAACAGAAAGAGTATCTCCAGTCAAACACAATGTCTGAAAATATTTCTCCAAGAGAACTAATCAAAGAACCGAAGAGAATATGCTACGTAATGCATTCATTTTGTAAGATATAGCCGTGACAGGAGAAAAGTAGATTAGACAGTGGAGTGAACGGTTGTACATATTTCTGCATCAAAAAAAGGATGGAAAAACAGAAAAATCCTCTCAGATATGAAAGTATAATTGAAAAAAATAGGGTAAGTATACTCACTTGGTCAAATGGAGGGAGATAGAAGTTATTTTGATAATCTATCTAGAGTAAAGTCTGGCCACAGCCTGCCACTGGAGAAATGCAAGCGTAAGTTATTTATTTGCTACTTTTCTACGAATAGGAAATAAATCAAAACATTAGAATTACACCTGGGAAAATAAGTGAGAATGGCGTTCAGAAAATTGGCATTCGTAAACAAGATACTCAGAAAAATTAGGTCAGATTACAATGAAAATTAATATTAGGTTCGTGAGATGCATAGATTTATATAATTATAAAACTAGAATTATGTAACTAATTTAATGTCAGTTTCTTAATAAAATATTTCTCTGATGAAGTGCAGCGATTAATAAATTGAAGAAAAATTCTATGAGGAATGTTTAAAATAATAGCTGAAAAGATTTAAAAATTTTTTTGTTTAAAAATCATATTTAATTTTTAAAAAAAATATTATTTTTGTTTTTCTGCACAATAATAAGGATGAATATAAAAAGGTATTCATAAACGATGGAAAAAGTTAACACTTATGATGAACTGCTAAATGGGATATCAAGATAACTTTCCCTTTTTTCAATATGAAGATAAAATGAATGGAAAGAGACCAAGGATTTTTTTCATCTTCCTTCTTATTTTTTTTAAAAAATTTTCTTCATATTCCCAGGTATTTCCACTTCTGATAAATTATAACTGTGTTAAATTAATGTTGGAAATAAAATTTGATGTAGAGGAAATTACGAAGGAGGAAATAAAAAAGGTTTTGATATGAAATGACTATATGAAACACACACACACACACACACACACACACACACACACACACACACACACACACACACACACACACACACACACACACCACACACACACACACACACACACACACACACACACACACACACACACACACACACACACATATATATAATATTTTTAATGAAGGAAAGGTCAATATATTGAAACAAAATCATTAAAAACCTCGTTTTTATGTCACTAATTAAAAGTGAATGTAAATGAATATAAAATAATCATTATATAGGTAATTAAGAAAGAATATTCAAAATTTTGTCTTTATTGTAGGAGTAATAATAAGAATCAAAAAAATAATCTATTTTATCCTGATAAATTTTTGTCAGCAAAAAAAAAAAGATAAAAAAAGCATTTTTAATGTTTTTAAAGTGGAAATATATGCATGAGATATTTTAAAATTTCTGCTTTTATAGTAAAAAATAATCAATTAACGTATTTAAATTTTATGCATTTTTAAAAATTTGTTTAAAATAATAAAAGGTTTGATTTTTCTTTATGAAAACAGTTCTAAAAGGAATTCAGGAAAAAATTAATAACGTAAATATTTAAATTTAAGAAAAATATATATGAAATAGAATTATATAATCATAAATCTAAATTGAGCAAGTTTTTGCTTATTTTTTCTTACATTATATTTTAACTAAGAATTTTTTGTTACGTTGTTCATACTAAGATTTTTAAAATTGTTTCCTATTAAAATAAAATGAGATATTTGCAATCCTTTGAGAATAAAATACGCACTTTGAAGGAAATGACAGCATTTAGAGAAGTTAAACAGGTGAATAGATCATACACAGGTCAAAAAATAATTAAAAATTCCATTATCAATATCCATAAACTAATAATACAGTTTATAATCTGCAATTAATGATACCTCAACCGATTTGGCGATAATGTATGCTTGTATACTAGAGTTGTCTAAAAATACACTATGTGACTGGATTTGAACCAACTCCCTTTCAAAGTAGGCCTCTTACACTTCTCTTAACCCACCGATTCATTTACTGCCGAAAACACTTCTGGAAGTCTTCTGTTGGAATGATGTTCAGTACCATCGTCTTGGTATACATTTTCTCTTCTCACTCTGAAAATAGGATTATTTTAATAGCATCTTCAATTTTTGAAACTTCCAGAAATCGAATCCTGTCCTAAGAGCAAGGAGGTTGAGGAACGACTGGAATTCTATGTTTCGCCAGAAAACGTTCTGCCTACAAAACTTGGCACAAATTTTGCAGCCACTAGGGGCATGTTTAAATCGTCCTACAAAACTGCAACCTCAGAAACTTTACTGATCCTACACTCTTCAGAAATCTCTCGTATATTTAAATGACGATCTGCCTTTACCAGATTTTTTACTCTCTCAACAACAATTGAATTCTGAGAGATTCATGGTCTACTTGAGCGCTGGTCAATCTCGACGAATGGAAATTTTTTTTGAAATAATTGAGTTATTTCTTCATTTGTGCTAACATCCTAGTATCCTCTCCAAACACTTTTTGATTTTTGTGAATAGTTTGCCATAATTGATGTGCTTGGCTGAACTCATTTAATCACTTTGAAATAAAACAAAATTCTGATGAACACTTATAACAAAACATCATTCGTATCCACCAGATAGAGACAGTCACTCTCAGTTGAGAATAAAATTCAAGCATATGCATTAAACTGTACTAACTACTATGTATCGGAAAATTTAAGGTCGGGTACTTTTTAGAAAGCTTTCTTGTGTCAATGTAAGGAGTGCGGTGGTCTCCACCAAAGGACCGATTTCCTGTTAGAGTAATGACGCCTCAATTGTCACTTAGTTTCGTATGGGAAAGTATCCACAAGAGCAGACACTCCGACGCTTATATTCTGAGGCAAGTCAACCTTTGACCATCCTTTATCCAGTCGCCAGAGAGATGACCAGCGCAGTTTTCCCCTCAATCTCAGGCTTCAAATTCCCCCACGTGAGAGGTGACTAGGACCAATGGCCGGATGGGTATCCCGGCTATGTCCAAACAAAAATGATTCTTCCTCACGTGTCGCTTTTGTGGGAGTGACGTGTTCCATTTTTATACAGACACCAAAAGGGGAAAACCCGGAGACTCTCGATACGTTACGGAGCTTCCCAGATGCTAGAGAGACACTTCTACAAGTATCAATACTATACGACATTTCTACACGCTTCAACACTCTACGCCACTTCTACACGCTTCAACACTCTACGCCACTTCTACACGCTTCAACACTCTACGCCACTTCTACACGCTTCAACACTCTATGACGCCCCAACACACTCCAACGGATTCTCTCTCCAATTGACTTTCAGATTCTTTTGGACTCTTTCAAACTTACTGCGACTTATCAAGGTTCCTATCAACTAGCATATCAAAGTCGTCCTAATACAGACTGTCATAGGAGTGATATGGTCTTAACAGTGCCTCAACCTTGCTGCACTTTAGCAGCACCATAGCAGGAGTGATAAAGTTTTCCAGTAAAATTTTGTGATACATTCTGCTATATTCGCACACAAGTTGCTTTAGTTTTGTAACATATATTTTTTTTGCTAGTATCTAATGATCTAACAAGCCATGAACATCTTTGATTGACAAAAGTTCAGGTAATATTGCTATTCAAGAAAAAGTATCAACAGTATGAAAGTAATACGAAGATGTCTGATAACACCATATAAAGTCTGGTGTTATTCTATTGGTAAAGGTCCCCAAGATAGCGGGCCTCAAAGGGAAAGGTTACCGATTGAAAGATAATTCTACGCTTAGGAGGGTATCTACTGTGTCAAGACACAGAAATCCATTCCATCACACAAAGAATAATAGCTGTATTCTTCTTTAAAAAAAGTCTGATTAGGACAGTTTTTCTGAGTTTTCTATTCCCAGATCTGACGGCCACCTCTAAGGTTGAAAAGGGAATCATGGTTAAAATTATGCGATGCAAGTCGATGCTTAAGACGTCTGTCTTAAGCGTTGAATAATTTGACTCTTAAGTGGTATAGAGACCATATTGGATAGCAAATATAGATTCAATTGAGACACACGTGCGCGATTCGAGCATTTCACACAACTGTATTTTTTCTTTTCTCTTTTTTGAATCTTGGCAATTTAGAGACTTAATTTTACAGATGACTTCTTTAAAGCAAAAATTGCTGCCTGTACATTAACACATCCGTATATATATAATGCAGGTGGTGCCCAACTGCTCAAATATTCAGCCAGTTTAACGCATTTTAAATTGGCTACCATGTTCGAAGTTGTCCAATTGGCTGTAAAATCTTGGACAACTGGCTTTGTTTCCTGAGAAGTGCTTCTTGCGCCATAAAATTCCACACTCATTCAGGGAAGTGCTAAGTCAACAATGCAAAAAAATAAAGCGTCTTCAATTGTTAACTATTTTTGTATAATACTCGTTACTCTATAGAAACAAGCGCTACATTAAAGCTAATATTCATTATGTGTCAATTTTAGTCATGAAAATTTTATCATTCATATGATTAGTTTAATGAACCTGCTTGTGAAATTTGAAGATGATAGCAATACTTTTGTGTTGGAGCTTTTTTATTATAATTTTTAAAGAATTGTGTATTTTTCAGAAATAAACTATTGATTTAATGTCGATTATTATTTAGAATACTTTAATCTTAATATTTTTCTTTTTCATATTTGGAATTCAGCAAATTATTACTGTGGCAATTTGAATTATATTATTTTACCAAGCTACAAAGGAACAGAAGCAAAAGGCAAAGACTTTCTCTTCTTCAATTTTTTTTAAAAAATGTATTTCGTTCAATAAACCAACGAATACAAAAATGCCCAATCATTCTTCTGCTTTCACAGCATATCTATTTCACTACAAAAATATTTTCTTCAAAAAATTCTCGAAATATCTGAATGCAAAAGGCTCCCAAAATTCTACATTCTGCATCTGAATACTCAAAAATAACAGAGAAATATTTTTCCACCTGACGTAGGCGCTCGAATTCTTCCGTTCAAAAAATGTAAATTCGATCGTATTGTTATTTCAATCGTAGGGAAGTGGAAATGAATGGCATGACAATAAAACGCAGCGTAAACAACAAAGAAAATTAAGGGCAGAAATTCTTCCTCTTACTTCTTGAAAACATAAATAACATTGTCGAAATATTTTTTTTCGTAGTCATTTGTTATTTGTCGCAATGCGGGGCGCAGAGGCACTGTGAACTTTAGAGAAAACATTTTCTGGACCGTGCCATTAAGCCGTGCCTTTAAGGAATGTTTTTTCGTTCTTGGGAAAAGGCAAACGATTTTCTTTCATCTGATGGAAGAAATCTTTTCCTTGGATTGATTCTTGTTTGTCTTACGTTTAAATTATTTTATTTTAATCAATCATGTCTTTTTTTGTATTTTGATGCAGTTATGGTGAAGGAAAAGAAGTGTAATTATCCTAATGGAGATGGCACTAAAAACTTTATAGTGTTTACTAGCTGATTTCCTGTTCTTTGCACGAGCGAATTGAAAAATTAAACAATACAAATTGAAGAATAAAGAAGTTTTTAATGAGTTAATTTTACGTTAATATCAAATTAAACAACAACAAAACAAAAAAAAAGCTTTTTGCATATCTCAGCAGACCAAAAAAAATCACATTTGTTACATTTTAAATCTGTAGATCTAATGGCTATTTAAAAATTGTTTATAACTTCTCGATAACTTGTGGATCGATTTTTGAAAATACTTTCCTACGCTGATCTCTGCTAAGCAAAACTAACACATTGTTACAAATTTTAAGTATTGAACGTTTAAAATATTGTGTGTAAACAATTAATATCTGAATGTTCAATACATTAATATTATTTTCTGTTGTATTTATTTTATGTTAAAATTGTAATATTCGCAAGCAACGTGGTTCCTTACATTATAATTACTCTTTAATAGAAACATAGCGAAATATCAGTGACAGAGCCAAGTTGGCATCATTTTTGACTACTACATTGGCAAATTGGCGATTGATTGAACGGTTCCAAAGTTGCTTTGCTGTAGCGCCACCTGGTGGGGAGCTGCAACAAAGAGGATAGCACAAAAACCTTCTCCCCAAAAATACATATGCATGACAATTTTCATAGTGATCGGTTAAACGATGTTGGAGTGAAGCGATTTCATATACAAACATCCTTTTATATATATATATATGTTTATAACTGAATATCAAACAGAATTACAGATAAGGACGAGTGATTTTGCTTTTATTTATTCCAGATTTAAGAAAGATAAAAATGTTTGTGCATTCTAAAATACGCCATTGCTTAGAGAAAGTCAATAAGAATAATACTTGGATTTGTTTATAATTTTTATAATTTAAAAATAAATTCTTCAGGTAGACTTTTATAGCATATTAACTATAATATAATAATATAACACAGAAAAAATTACTTGGAGTTTTTATTTTATGATCATATTCTTTTATTTTGAAGTCTTTTGTTATATCCGTTACACAGTGGCTTTTAAATTAAACAACAGATTCTTGAAGATTTTTTAAAACTTCTGAACCATATTTAATAAGAATTAGTCATAAGAAAAGAAAATACGCTTTTCTTTGTTATTTAATTCAGTTTTACATCTCTCTTTTATTTTATGCAAATTAAGAAAACTAGTAAAATATGCACTTCAAACAATACTCTATGCAACTAGTTTTATATGTATTTCTTAAATTTTATGATTATTTTTGAAATTTTTGGAAACAATGGCCCAAATATAGCTTTTGATGGATGTATTACGATGGAGAGCAGTTGGAAATTGGAGGCAGGTCAATCTCAAACAGAGGTGGCAAGATGACTCAATGTGTCCTGAAGTGTGGATTCCAGGAGACCGGAACAATATCCAGAAAAGTTAGAAGGCGTCCCACAGTGGTCAGTTTTCCTGACCTGGCGCACGGACACCCCAAAAATGAAATTTAGCGGAAATAAGAAACAACCCACAATTTAAGGTCCTCTTGAGTTCCCTAGCCATGTAGTAAACATTTTTTATCAGTTCGCGAATGGAAATTTTCAACAAACATCGGTATATATCGGGTTTGTTCTTTCTACAAGAAACACTTGTGAGCTTCATTTTCCAGTCGGAAGTTCAATCGTTTCGTCTGAAAAAGATTTTGCAGATTTTAGCGGGTTTTTTTTGAAAATACATGCCATGGATAAGTAATTTCTTGATTTAAATTTCAAATTAGGTTCAAGTTCGATTAAAAATTATAAAAACATAACATTTAGCACAGCATGTAACTCCTACTAACGTATGTTGGTTTTTTGTGTTTAATGGATTAGAACTTTTGGGATTGACACGGATTGATCACAGTAACACTTAAGTCACATAGAGTAGATATTGACCTTTAATTTAATACCAAATCTAGCTGCTACTTCCTCGAACTCCCATAGTTATGATTTGTTTCAGTGTTGGCCGATGGTATTACTCAGCATGCCTTATTCAATGTATGGAAGAAAGAGCAGGATCCCAAGCGTAAAACCTATACTGTTTTGAGTTTTGTTAGGAGTACAAGGGACTGTGATAAATATGAGGACCAGCTGCAATTTTAATTTAGAAAAATTGTTAAAATTTCTGCTCGTTTGTGAGGGGAAAATGGATGAGGTGCCGTAGAAATGAAAAGTTCTTCTCCAAGTTGAATGATGCGTGGTTGTCGGGGAGAGTAAGATTTATACCATCCAAATCAACTCCAGGTCGACCCTCAAAATCATTCGGGGAATGCAAAGCCACGGCAAAGAGGGAACGAGTTCGTCCTCTTCTTGCTTCAACAAGCAAGCAAGAACTAGCATTTGCAACAAGAATGTCAATGCAAGCAGCTTGAGAAAGAGAGACGCTGTTTTAATTTTGAAACAAGCGACTACTTGCTTACCTAGCCGTGCTACTCGCCCGAAGAAATGCTTAGCCCGACAGCCAGAATCGGCGAAAAAAATGACTGACCAAGCCTTGGCTCTTTATGTTGACACCAAAATGTCAAAAGGGCAATGTAATAGAAAAATAGGAAATAGCAAAGAGTTCCACGCTGATATTTACCCCAACTATAATAAGCTTACAGAGTCTAAAATTAACTGTTATCCTCCTGGTATCGTAATTGATGAAATATCAGCAGAGGTTCCAAAACAAGTGCTTTTTTACCACACCTTATGCTGATTAGCCAAAGCTCAGGAAGATGTTTTCAAACAAATTGATACCCAAATAGCATTATATTACTGAAGATGAGGTATAAAGCTGATGCATGGTAGACACCAAAAGGTTCGCCAGTGTAATAATTTTATAATTTTAGTTCTTTCCATCATTTGTTTTTCATAAAAATATAATATTTCGATATTATGTGAAGCAAAAAACTTTAAATGTGGGTGATATTAGGCTTTTGGTCAAATTTTAGCATTTATATCATTTCTTTATTTTTTCTTCAAAATTAATTAAGATTTTGTTAAATCGATTCCTAAAGGTGTTTAAAACATCCTTAGAAATATTACAAAGAATTAATTACCACAAAAAGAATAAAATTTTAAAAATTTTCAAATTTTTTTAAAAAAAATTACATTTGTAAAATTTTGTGAATAATATGTGCAAAATCTTATCTCGTGTCATTTTCTTAAATAGAAACGGAAAAGAAATGCTAAAATATAATTTAAAATACATAAATAAGAAAAATGCTTAAAGGGTGTCGAATCCTTATAAATACTACGTATTAACTTTTATTGTATATGTACATTGTTATATTTAATTGTATTTGTTTAAATATGTTAAAATTTAATTTTTTTAACATGCCGCTTTTTTTCTTGTATATATTCTACCATGTGTCAAATTACTGCTTCTGTTAATATCCTTAGATCCTTGTTTAAAAACTAGTTTCCCTCAGCAATAATTTATTCTTGATCAAATTCAAACAACGTAAATTAGTTAAGACCCTATTCACCTTATTTCTTGGTAAAAAACAAAAGAGAATAATGAATTTAAATTAATTACTACAATTTTTGATCATTAGATATAATTATGAAGACTTCAAAGCTATAAAATAATTTCCGTGCGCCAGATCGGGAAAACTGACCACTGTGCGTCCTAGAGCCACCACGTGCCATGAGAAACATTACTTGACTGTAACTGCAAGGAACAAGAGGGAGATGACAGGTATTCAAATCGCAAATGAGCTGTCAACTACTTCCGGTTCCTAAATTTTGAGGTATATACTCTTTAATAAAGTCTTAATGAGGTAAAGACTTTATGGTTTGCATTCTTTTTATTCCATGTAACAAGGGAATCCACTAACGCGTAGTTAAGACAACATGGTACTTGGAAACCTGTTCGAATAAAGATTTTTCTAAACCTTGAGGTATTCACATATGCAGATAATGTGAGAAACGGCACCACATTTCTTCAACATCATGGAATTGATGCTGCTATTGTCGTGGACGGTGGGGTGTTGGAAGGATGCATAGAGCTGAACAGAAAATACTAATTTCAGGAAAGTATTTTGATTACAACGAAGAATACAGCTTAGATCTTAGAGTTGTATATGAAACTTTTTGGAGAGGTAGTTGGTACCCTATTCATTTTTACGGATGGTTACACTCGTCCACGTCTATAAAAGGTTGAGATTGTTGACAAATACCTCTGGAGTGGTCTGCCAGATTTCCAGCCATGAGTTTCATAGAGCCTGGGAGACTTATTAACCCTTACCCAGAGCTAAAAAATGCCTCGTGAAAGGAGTAAGAGTTTTTGTGCCATGATCTCATGCTCATCCTTAGAAACAAAACGAGAACTCGTTGTGAGAGCTGCATTGCTTCCAAGGGTGAACAGAGCCCATATTAGGTCCTCTTCTATTGACATCTTAGTACATCGTAATTGTGGAATCCTATTTTTATGAACATAAATAATCTCTCTCTATATAAATGGATGTATGTATATATGAACTCGCTTCACTCCAACACCGTTCAACCGATCACTATAAATATTGGCATGTATATGTAATTTTTTGTGGAGAAGAGTTTTTTTGCGGGTGTGCTATCCTCTTTGTTGCAAATCCCCCCTCCCCCAGGCGGTGCTACAGCATATCAACTTCTGCACCGTTCAATCAATCAGCAAGTTGCCCACATGGTCACCAAAAATGATGCCAACTTGGCTCTATCACCAATATTTCGCTATATTTCCATCGAATCGCCATTATAATGTAAGGAACGACGTTGCTTGTGGATATTACAATTTTTACATAAAATAAATACAGCAGAAAATAATATTGACGTGTTAAACATCCAGATATAAATTATTTACACTATTTTAAACGTTCGTTACACAAAATTTGTAACAATGTGTTACTTTTTCTAAGCAGAGACCAGCTTAGGGAGGTATTTCCAAAAATCGACCCATCGATACCCCCACCCCCCCTTTTATCAGCTATTAAATCTACATACTTTAAAATTTAACAAATATGGTTCTTTTTTTCTGCTGAGATATGCAAACAGTTTTTTGATTAATTTGCAATTCACGTAAAATTAATTCATTAAAAACTTCTTTATCCTTCAATCTGTATTGTTTAATTTTTCAATTCATCCGTGCGAAGAACGGGTATACCAGCTAGTGATGACATAAAAATGATACGAGGACAATTAATTTTTTAACAATTTCTTTAACCATAATTTAAATATCTTCATGCCTAATTGCACGTGAATTATGTAGTTTTTAAAAAAAATTGTGAAAATATATCTTTACTTGAAATAATCAAAACATATGAAAATTACATTGCTGAAAACAATCACTTTTTTTGCAGCTATAAGAACAATTGCAAAAGGCTTTAAATAATTTATATAATTCAAATATGAGTTTTGAATTTAAAAGGTTGCAAAATTTATTCCAGGTGGGGACATTGTAATTATAAGTTTATTATAAAACTTTTTGCCTTGATTAAATTATAAAATTGTACTGCTTTGAATTATATTTATTGCCTCTGAAAGTAAACAAGTTACTTTTCAAATACATAGAAATATTTATATTCATAGATTTTGTTAGAGAATTTATATATTCTGAGTTTAATTTGGTCCATTTTGAAGTATGTTCTTTAAATTAGTTCTTTTGCTGGGGATATAATTTTTCCTTATAACTACCATAAGTAAGCTTTCTACTTACAATTTGATATTTTGCAAAATTTAGGTCCACGTTTTGAATGAATATATATTTATCGTTGTATTTGAAAAAGAATAAGCTCCTGCAATTCTTGATTGTGTGTGTTTTAATATATCACTTTTTTCCTTTATTAACAAAAGTAAATATAAAATGAATCAGCAAAGTATCAATGTAGGCCATATATAAGAGCTGCATAGCATTCTTTACAACTTTGAATTCAGTTGAGATGTAAAACATGCATTATTTTTCAATTTATTTGGATAAAAGTAGCAATCGGCTGCTTAGAAATTCAAATTTAATTATGTGCTGCATCATCGAATCTTTAATTGTTTTTCCAGTATTATTGATGGGAAATATGTTTAAAAATTTTAATCTCTTAAAAACTGTCTCAAAACAATTGTATATTAATGTTCTTTAGTATTTCGTTTTTTCCGTCTAATTGTATGCTAATTAATTTTGAAAATTGTTTAGTTTGATTTCTGTGTTATTTTGTATTTGTTTTTTTCATCGCTAAGACTCATTCTGTTTCTTAATTATTTACTGGAAATCTTTTCCAAAATTTTTTTATAAAACTATGTATTAAATATCATTAGCAGAAATATTATAAAAAGTAAGTATATTAAAAGGAAAAAATTCTAAAAAATGTTAAGCAAATTTAAGTCTTATATGTAGATTGATCTTTGTAAACTTCTTTATCACTCTATTAACTTATTATATTGTATTATTATTATTTGTTGAAAATAAGTTTGCATAAACTTTATAAGGGGAATCCTTTTGGGGTAAATTCTTTTTAACTGTTGTTCTATTGTGGAAATTTTCTCCCGAAGAATAAGATGAGTTATTCAAACGAAGGGTTCTATTTAAGCATTAACTTTTAGATACGCGAAGTTAGTGGAGATAGTCGAGAGTGAGTCGACGAGAAATAGCTGAACGAACAAAGATTGCTAATTGATGATTTAGTCAATAAGATAGAGCTTAATTTTAATGACCGGAGGTCGAACAACTAAGATCGGAATTACGGTGAATTAGACCGTAGATGGCTAAAGTGTTCCAAGAATAAGTGAATTCAATTATACTCAAATATTAAGTATCCTTGTGGGCGTGTGATTACTCTTATACTTAGTCGTGGTGTGCATTTCCTACCCTGGGTTGTTAATTTAAGTGAGAGAACTTGTACTGATTATGGTTGATCTTTTTTCGAACCCCCAAACACCAATAACCCCTGCGCTACTAGGATTATTATAACTTTACACATAATTTATTAATTTTGCTTGTACTTATGTTTGCATTGAGTAAATATATAATAAATGCCTATGAAAAATAGACTTTTTAATTCTTTTTTGTTAACTTATTCAAATTTATAACAAAGAAAAACATTTTAAAATTATATTAACCTAGACATAAAAATTGGAATACATTATTTTGCAATTTTCGTAATTTCTATTATATGAGCCATAGAATGACGATGAGAAGGTATAATAAAAAAAATCTAATAAATCACATGTAAACACACTGAAATGATTAAATAATAAGTGAAGCGCGTTTAATTCTGCATTTTCAATCAATTCAGTCCTTGATAGATAGTCCTTTGATAGATAAACTGAATTAAAAAAATGATAAATCATTTAACTATTACTATCACTACTTTTATAAACCAAAATTTAGCAGCTATTTTATTATTATGATTGTTCATATTTACTGATCCATTAACTTAAAATATTTCAATGAGAACAAAAGAATGTTTTTTAAATGAAGAGCATCTAAATTTTTGACTAATTAGTGCTTTTCTCATTTTCGCTTGCTTTTTTTCTTTGGCTAAAAGAGTACTCTTATCAGCAGTAATTAAAAATACATTTAATTACTGTCCTATTTGCTTAATGAGCCCTAAACCTCTTACATCATAATATCATTATATAATATAAAAGCACCATGAAGTTTATAACTAATTTGATTATATAATTCATAAACCATTATTTATCAAATACTTCGTGTTCTAATTTCTGCTTAAAACTAATTTATTTTATTTGCCACTTGAGATTTGTATTGCAATAAAAAATATTTAAAATTTTTCATCTCATCTCCGTTAACGACTTATCATAATTTTAATGTGTTAATTTTATTTAAAAAAAGCGGTTTATTTACCTGTATATTTCGCCTTCAAGAAAGAAAAGGAAAACTTATAAATCGAAAGGGGTATTTTTAATGGAACTTTAATGGAATTTATTCTACCTATAGCACACCATAAGGAATTATCCTGAAATCAAGTGGTGCCTAAAGCACCATTTGATTTCTCTGCACTACTTGGGCAAGACATCAGCAATAACAGCATCAAGATACTCGATAATTCCAGCAATGAATTCATTGATAGTCAAAATAAAAAAAAAACATTATAAGTTTCATCGAAATGCATGCATAAAAATCTCTTTACATTCATATAAGTTCTCCTTAAATATGGCAATATCTCCTTAAAATCCATTTATAAAGAAGATATTTAAAGATATTCCAGTTAGTGAATAACCCATAAGTGCTGATTTATTTTCTTTTACATGATAATAAACTGGAGAACAACAACTTTAAAATATACTGTCTGTTATAATGAAAAGCCATTTTTGAACTGACAAAGATTTTTGCAGCTTTTTTAGAAAGATATCTCAATTCGTTAATCTCCTTTTGTGAAACTGGTTTTTCATGTTACCTTTCCAGAATTTGCCAGAGTGAGGTTTCAATATCGGGGCCTTCCGAAATTGACTGATCACCTTGACAGTAAGTAATTCACAATAAAGAAATTAGTCTATAAAACACTACCATGAAACTTTTCTATGTCATTAATTAAAAAAATGAGCGATAAATATTAAAATGTGAGTATTGTAATCTAAATTAAGTTCTGTGTTTATTAGGGGCAAAAAAAAAAATACGACTAACGTAAGTATATTTACAAATTACATGCACAGGATGATTTTGAAATGATGGGATACACTTTGAGGGGTGGTAGAGCGCAATAAAAAGCAGTTTTGGAAAAGGAATATGTGGGAGGAAGTGTCGAGTTGAGACACAGACAGAAAAAAAGAGAATATATTAACGAAAACATAAAACGTTCATTAGTAACATACTTAACGAGTGGTTTGCTGTACAAAAAAAGTTAAAACAGTTTTAGTAATTGCAACCACCAACAGACCGACAGTAAAACTCTCCAAACGGTTGGTTGACTGACATGTAGATGACATGCTACAGCCCTTGTACTTGTACCGGATGTTTCGTCCACCTGGTCCGAGTGACTTCTTTCGGGTGTGTTCATCTTATAGTCCTAGATCTACCTCTTTCATCAGTACCGGTGATAAATGAATCCTTTTCACAACTGTCGGTGTAATCTCAGAAACATTTTGTGGTACAGAATGCGTCTACTTGGAAAACGTTCCTGATACAACCGTGGCGCTGCTCTGCTGTTACTATTAACATAAGGGTACATTAAATTCATGTCTGCCTTTTCGTTATTAGTAAAATCACCCATAAGGACGGAATTCTCAAGCTCAAAAACCGATTTTGGTGGTGCAGAAGATTATTTGCACACCACTTTGTTGACTTAAAATATGGAAAATATTGTCAGCCAATCACTTCATAAAAGTCACCAAGCACGCATGATTGTTGGAGGTTTCAGTTCCTGAATCTGTTTTAACATTTTCTGTACGGAGTCACTCGTTAAGTAAGCTGTTAAAGGACATTTTATGTTTCCGTTAATGTCTTACTTTCCCTATTTGTTCCTCACACAACGCGGCACCCACCTATATATTCCCATACAAGAGTTGTTTGTTATAGTGAGCTATTCTATCCATCAAAGCTTGTCCCATCATTTTAGAATCATCCTGTATTGTAGTCATGTAATGTTGCATTGTTACTGCATCAATGGAAGAAATATTAGATTTAAAACCATTTTTTACATACTTAGAATTTTATCATTCAGAATGCTTTAACATCATTGACTAATAATACTGGTTTTTCAAAGCCTTTACAATCAAGTAAAAATTTTAAGGTATTTAAAATTTAAATATTAATGAACACAAAACCTGAGACTTAATTAGTGTTTATTGATTTTTAATATTGAGAAATGAGAAGCAGCATTTCTATGAGTGCGATATTTTTTATAGTTTTACACAACAGACAACTTTTGACCCATTTATTGTTTCGATCTGGATAAGGAGAATTCGATATCACACACACACACACACACACACACACACACACACACACACACACACACACACACACACACACACACACACACACACACACACACACACACACACACACACACACACACACACACACACACACACACACACACACACACACACACACACACACACACACACACACACACACACACACACACACACACACACACACACATATAATGGTAATTACGTATCAGCGTCACCACAGCCAAATTGGCGCCTTACGAATAGCGTCATTTACCATCAAATTCTTACTGATTGTTATTTTTTCGTATAAATCAAGTTAGAAATCTTTGTTGTTTTGATATTAAAGTACGATTCGCTTGAAGTCAATTTTGCTGCGGTGTCATTGACACGTAAGTACCAAAAAAGTTTCTGATTCCATTAGAAAGATTTATCATGGAACAGCATTTGTAAGGTATTCGAATCAGAGCAATTTATACATATGTCACTTATGAAACAATAAATGTAATAAATTTACTTTCTCGATTTGTTTTATTAATAAGAAAAGAAAAAATTGAAATCTAATTCATAGTTATAATGTGTGAAAAGCTTTAGAATCTTTTAACTCACAAAAACACACATGATTCATCTTTCCATAAGACATCTTTTATCCTACAATAAGTAATTATTTTTTAAAAAATTCAAATGTCCTGATGACCAAACTCTCATTAACATAGGTTTAATTTCAATTTTTATTTTCAAAATTTTAGTTCAATTAAATACAAATTAAAATAGACTGTCAATCTAGAATTTAAAAAGTAATGACACTCTATGAAAAACTATAAAGGAAATTTTATTTTAAAATGAAATATTTCATAAATAAAAATAGTTTTATATCAAATAATTGAAGGGTAAGGGGAATTCTGAAATTAAATATGAATATTATATTTAATCTATATAGAAAAACTATTTGCAATAAAAATACTTCTTAGTCTATAACCTATGTTAAATTGTGAACAGAAAAATATTGAAATTTGGTATGTCAAAACATTTTGCTTTTGATCTACATAGATACAGATTCTTTAAAGTTAATCTTGCTCAGTTTTGAAAATATAGAAAGGATGAATCAAGTATTCTATTCTAAATGTGCAAAGTTATCGGAGAATTACTTTAAAATATTGAAGAAATACTCAAATACTCTAGCACTTCTCCAAACATAATAAAGAGCAAAAGGTCCTATTTTAAATATAAATTGAAAAATCTCAAATATCAAACAAATATCATGCAAAATTTTTTTGAACACTCTTTTTAGAAATATATTTTTCAATAAGATACAGGTTTTTTTAGTATGTTTTTCTCGTATTACAAGGTAAAATTTGAATTCGAGATGGTATGTATTTGAAATATTAAAATGTATTCAACATATATATTCTATTTTTAGTTGGACATATTTGGCAACTTTGTTAAATGCAATGTTTTTCCCATTTATTTCTTCTAAAATATTTTTATTAAAATTTTTTTTATGGAAGAACACTGTTCCCGAACTCTTTTATACCTCTGATACGAATAAATCAAATAATTTTTGAGATGAATGAAATATTTTTCAATATATTAAAACGATGTAATCCGGAGGAATTATTTGAATGTAGTAAAAAGTCAAGCGGAAATATACAACCTCTGACAATAAAGTTCGATGAAAAGTCTTGTAATATTAACGTAGATGAAATATTAACGAGTTACCTTACTGTCCTTCGAAATAGTCACCTTCCATAACTATGCACCGCTGAGATCGGCTATACATGTCCTGGAAACTTTTCAAAAAGTTTTCTTCTGGGATGGAATTTCAAAAGTGTCGTCACGTTTCGTTGGATGTTAGGAATACCATAAAACCTCTTTCCTTTCAAAGCGAGTTTGAGTCGTGGGAATAGGAAGAAGTCGAGTATGGTGGATGTTCAACTGTCACCACCCCCTTTTTTTTTGCCAGAAACTGTTTGATTATATTAGCTGTGTGAGGGTGAGCATTGCCATGAACAAAAAACCATGAACCCTGTTGTGCGGACTGGGGTCGTACCCAACGTTTCTCCCGCGTTTTTCTCATGCCTAAATAATAGGTAACGATTTGTCACACGGATTCATGGTTAATCTGCAGTTCATCTGAAATCACGCACACAGTTAATTGGCGATCTTTCGTAGTTAATTTCCTCACTTTCTCAATGTTTTCGTCACTGACGGAGGTCACCAGACTTCCGCTACGGGATTTGTCAGAAACACTTTCCCAGCCTTCTCAAAAACGGGCGAACCACTCATACATGCACATCATGGAAAGTGCTTGATCATCATGAACACGTAACAGCATCGCATAGTTTTCTTTCGGTGTCTTTCCAAGCTTAAAACAAAACTTTAAAATTATCTTTTGTTCCTTCATCGTCCTGTTCTCAGCTAAGATCCAACCCACCAAACAAGCACTTTGCAAAAAAAAATCTTACATGGAACACAAACGGCGCTTAACTGAACAACAGGGGGCGAAAATGTTCAACACCTGCATCTACGCATATGCATCGTTTTGTTTCGCCAGTGTGGCCAGATAGGCCATTCGGACTTCATTCGCCGAACTTTATTTTCAGAGGTTGTATTTTTTTTATCTCACAAGTAAACGATTAAATGTTAGTAGTCAATGTGTAATTGCTAAGAGAAATGAATCAATAGCTCCAGATCGATGAAACTGAACATTCACATGGTGTGTAAGGGTGGATATATTTCGATCATAGTATATAATATCTATTAGAACGTTCTTTGAATTTCATTTTGAATGCGTCCAGTTCTTAAGTATTCTTTGTGCACTAGTATCAAAATTAACACTAAAAAATGTGATTCCTTGAAAAATAATTAATTTAATATGAAATGGAATTTTGTATATTTATATATATATTAAACTGTGAGACAGGGCCCTCCCCCCAAAAATAGAAGAGGATATATATATGCAAATGATAGCAACATTGGTCAAGATAAGATACACTAGAATGGTCAGTTTAATAAAGGCGTAGCCTCTTGTATAGCTGTACAAGTGTCACCCTTTTACTGTTAATGAGGATGTTGATCACCAATTGTGGTAGAAGCTCCCAAAATTTTGATGACTGAAGGGATTTGGCAAGGGGTTAATGGCATGCAATAGCTCTTTCTAAGGGCCGTTTCACTTGAGGCAATTTTGTGCTAATCACCTCGTTTGCTGTCCTCCTCCGTCCGGTGTGAAGAGGGGTGAGAATTTCTTTCACATGCAGACACAAAGTTGCCTGAAAAGGAAAAGTCGGACTCATCGGTACAATGAAGAAGCAATAAAAAGAGCTTTCTCCATTTTCAATAAACGAGTGACCACGTGAGAAGAGTATAACTTTCACAATATACTTTTAGTTGAGTCAACTAGTGAAAAGGAGAAAACGGGGTTTTCAAGTGTTTGAGGGAGTAGCATCTCAGGGAGTGCCAGTTCACCAAGTGTGGAGGAATCAAGGGCATTTTCTGTTAAAAACAAACTCTAGGCCATTTGCTTCTTCTGTTATGTGTGGCACAAGTTGGTTTGAGGAAAAGGGCAATAAAGCATCTCAAAAGTTTCTTACAGAATTGAGGCCATGTGATCTCGCAGATCACACCAACGCTGAATATTTTATTCCTTCAGATCATCATTGCCAAGTGCAGTTCTTGAAAAGGCGTTATCATTCATAAAAATGAAATGGGTTTCAATAGAATTTCGAAAAAACCGCATATGGAGGGTTTGAGATTCTTGTAAATGCAGTGAAATGTGTAATGGCGTACGGCCGTTCAACGTGATCTTTCCCAATGCAAGAATGCCACTGCATTAAAAAGAGGAGGCTTTCTCTGATATTAGCAGGATGATAATTTCCCCAGGCTCTTTCTGGAGAAAAATTCATCGAGAATAGTTTTAAGTTATAAATCTGATTTATCGGAGATTAAAGCAGAAGGAAGACCTTTATACTTTCTACGGCGTTCAGACACAACTACCAATGTCAAATTTTCAAGTATGTTAAGGGTTATTCACAAGCACCGGCTCATCCTACTCAACAGCCTAGAAATAACTAGTTGCTGGTTGAGTCTTCACGGTTAAATCAATAATCACTCTTCAACATTCAAAACAAGACTAATTCAGTTTCGGAGAGGGACTCCCAATTTATAGTCTGCACGGAGTTTTCTCGTAAACTCCGACTACGCCATAGATTGCTACATTTGTAGATTTATTCTGGAATTTCCAGAAGAATCCATATGGTCGCCAAGTCACCAACAAGGTCGCCAACGTGGCTGTATCACCAAATTTTCCATAGAGAGAATCGCCATTATAATTTAAGGAATGGCGTTGCTTGCGAATATTAAAATTTTAACTTAAATAAATACAACAGATTTTAATAATGACGTATTACACATCCAAATATAAATCATTTACACTATTCTGTACATTTATTACGTAACAATATACAATAATTCCCTTTAATTTCATCTAAACAACTTTTTAATATGTAATGGACCTGGCCTTTAGGATTCGCGCGTAAATAGTTCACTAGCCTGACGGGATATAATCGAGACTGCATTTTTTAAGAACTAAATAATTTCAGCGTTTTTAAAGTAAGGTTGCATCACACACACACACACACACACACAACAAAAAAAAAAAAACACACACACACACACACACACAACACACAACACACACAACACACACACACACACACACACACACACACATTTTTCCTCTTTTTAAAAATTCATATTTAATCCATGAAATTAGAATAAAGGTATTATTAAAATGTGGAAAGAGATTAGAGTAAGTAAATGAATTCGGACTGGTTATAGAAACTCGGTATGTAGAAAAATTTTAATATGAAGGAGCTCAAAATGAGTTATTAGGAATGAAGTATGAGTTATCGTTTTAGATATAATTAAAAAACAAGGAAATTGAAATTATTTACACTGCTTTGAATATTTAGAAAGAGTCTGCGTGGAATTTAGAAAATTTGAAAATTATTTGCGTTTAAATTAAGATGATTTTCAGGAAATAATCATTTTGAATTTGATCATCATATGATAAAATTATCAGTGAGATATTTAGAAAGTTATATTACATTTATTTGTAAAATAAAGCTATAAACACAAATAACTCTTCACAATTTTTGCTTAATTTTTAAAGGTAAAATAATTCGTTTCAATTACATAGTAATAAAATGAATTTTGTGTAAGTAGGGACTGAAATAGGAAAAACAATTTCAAGCCTGGGAAATATTTTTGCATGATAAACATGTTAGTTAAATCCTTTTGTGCACAAGGAAAAGGAAAAACATATTTTGAAAACATTTATATGCTCTATTATTTATTTTGAAAAACTCATTTCACAACAGTATTTATACAGAGTTTGTTGAGCGATTTAAATTGGATACTTCATGAATAATTATGCTATATTATCAATAAGAAAAATGAAAAAAAAAATCTCTCAAGTTAAAACAAGATATTTTTTTTCCAAAAGAAATTTTTTTTATTGATTGTTTATTAGTAAATACATTTTTTGTATTTAATGTTTCAATAAAATAATCTGTTAAGTTTAAAATATTTATCAACGTATGTGGCAGCAAAAACAAAACAAATAGGGTGATTCGCTACTTGCAGTGTGTGTACAGGGCACAGGGATGACTCGAAATCACATATTAGTAGGAATGCAGGGCGAAAATGGCATAGTTGACAGCTATGGTGCATAGAAGCAAAGAAAAAGAACACAAACAGCAACAAATTAATGGGACGGAAAACATTTTATTAAAAGGCTGTTCTACAGCAGAAGTTCGAAATTCCGACCAGAAGTCGTCTGGCTGGCCTTACAGCGGGCTATCGTTCGAGTTTTCGTACTTGAACTGTCTATTAGATATTCTCATTGCCAAACGTCCTTGTTGTTCGCTGTCGATTGATTCATTCTCGTTAAGGATAATGTTTCAGGTAACCTTCTGTTCACACTGGCGAAGGCTATTTAACATTTCTAAAACAACCACCGAGGGGGGGGGGTGTCCGTTACAATCCGCACGTCGATCAGTTTCTCGTTTGAATACGAGTTCATCCTATTTCTTGGGGAAAAGGATCACAAATAACATCTTCCAGCAGGATTGGTGTTCACGAAAACCTCCGTTCAGCGCCATCCATTGCAAGACTGCTGGAAGGAATCTTCCAGAACAAAAGGAATTTTATGCAGCGCCACTCTCAAGTCCGCCAGACGACTTCATGTCGTAATTTCGAACTCCTGTTGTAGAACAACGTTTCAATAAACTTTTTTCCTTCCCATTACTGTGTTGCTCTGTCTGTTTTTTTCTTTGCTTCTTTGCACCAAAGCTCGCTTCTACGACATTTGCGATCCTGCATTAATATGCAATTCCAAGTAGTCTTTGTGCCCTCTACATACCCTACAAGTTTGTCGTTTTGGTAGCGCATCACCCTGTCGAAGCAAATTGACGCAGAATACGAAATGTGACTGCAAATAGCTTCATTATACCTAGATCGGTATACACATCCCAGACATATCCCGGTTGTTGAATGTAATGCATTGTAAATGACAGCTGGAGCACGAAATAACGAGTAAATTGCATCAATATCCAGGTAAGACGTTTCAATGGGAAATACAGAATTTTTTTAATTGTCTTTATTTAAATCACCTACAATATGTTGATCTACTTTAAATATTTTCAAATATAATCTTCTAGGAGGGGGGGGGGGACGTTTTTTTGGATGGAGTTTCCCCGAAACACTTTATATTTCTTGTGTTCCGTGACTTGACAAAGTTCGATGACTAATATAATAGCCCTTAATATTACAATCGATGAGCCGATATTGGAAATATTGCAGAAAAATATCTACACTCGTGATGCTCGAATTTTCTTGCTAAAAAATTAAGTGCGATTGAATAGATATTTAATATTCTCGGAGAACAGAAATTAACATAATGACACTGAAAAAAAGTAAACATAATTAAGGGCAAAAGTTCTTCCTGTTCTCTTGACCGTATAAATAATGCGAGATGTTGAGACATTTTTGTGGTTGCTTGCTATTTGGAGTAAGGCAAGGCACATTGAACAATAATCTTTAAGAAAATAACTCCCTGTGCATCATTAAACAGTACGTTTAAGGGTCTTCCCCCCCTCTCAAGAAAAAAGAGAAATTATATCCTGAGGGAAATAACTGCCTATCCCCATTGTAAGTGTGCTGCGTCTGAGTTGTTTCTAAATAAAGATAGTATTTTTATGTTTGTGTCATTTATGGCGGAAAGAATGGAATTGCATTTCCCTAATGAGATATGAGACAAGCTTTTCTAGTGCTTGTTTAATTGGATGTGCATTTTTAATAAGTATGTATCTCCGAGTTTAACTGTAAAAAAGTGCATGGATCTTGCTTTTCCATAAGGGAAATTTAGAAACGGTAAACATCTTCATTTAATGAAACATACTATAGTTTACGAAAAATAAAAATAAACGCAGTAAAGATAATTATATCTGTAACTCTAAGAAATTATGACAATTCTTTATAATATACTTTTAAAATATACTTTAACTTAATACTTTTGCTTTAAAAAATATTTAGTTAAAGATAAACGACTTGAATTTTAAGTATGATAACAAAACAATATTTTCTTAAGAAACGTAATATGCATTTTGTGAATTATTAACATTGAGTATTAATATTTTAATGCACTGTAATTTTTTTTTATCTTAATAGCATTTTGCTGTTGTTATGTATTGGTAAATATTAAATAATAATAATTTTTTGCATCTAATTTTTAAATTATTATTTAATATCTATAATATTATTAAATATATATATATATATATATATACCAAGTAACTATAATTCTAAATAAAGAAAGTATTAACAGAAGTATTGGGTTGTTCGGAAAGTGTAATTTCGTTTTTTCGTGTGAATGAAAGACAATTTTTATATAGTGAATAAATATTTTATTAAATTATATATATTGTCCATTCTGGTTCAATATCTTTTGCCATCTTCTTGGGAATAGCACGATTCCACGCTCATAAAATGTTTCTTATTTGCTGGCAAAAAACTAATCCAGGTGGTTTTTTACGTCCTCACTTGAAGTATAAAGTTTTAACCATCCGAAAAATGCTTTATGTGCTGGAACAAATAATAATCAGGAGGTTCCAGATCTAGAGAATATGGTGGGTATATATATATATATCAGTGGCGTAACGTACGCCCCCGCATCGCGAGGGGTGGCCCAAAGCCTGACTGCTGTCATGTATTTACCTTTTGTAGAATCCAACTTGGGGCCCAAAACCTGACTTTGTAGGGAAACCCAAATGTTCTCCATTTCGCCGCTGATATATACTATACTATACTATACTATACTATACTCATATAAATATTGCAAGAATCCTTCCCTTATAGTAGAAAGAACTAAAACAGCATAAGCGCATCACAGACATCTATGGAAATTATTTGATTGGTTGAAAATAAATTCTTAATGAATAGATAGTTATTATTTTGTAAGATATGAAAAAAAAAGAGATAAAATAATTTTCTAAGTTCACTTGTGACTCTTATGAGTATAAGACAAATATATGAGAAATGAATTTTTTGATGACATGTGTGTATTTAATCGGCATATAACTGAAAAATATAATCTTTTGACAATATTAAAATGTAAATCATATAATAAACATTTTAGTTAAGTAAACTTATAGATATTTTTTATATCTAACATCTCCTTATTCTTCTCTTATAAAATATTCATAAAAATAGCAAGACCCGGTTAAATGGAATAAAAAATATAAAGAAAATATCTTCAAATTTATAAGATCAAATATTTTACCAAGAATAACAGTCGTAAAATTTTTATAACAGTTAACCGTAGTTCAAATACATAGTTAATGCTTGAATTACAATTGCTAACCATTAAAAAAAGAAATTACTTGAAACTAAATAATGACATTTCAATTGTAACACAAAATGCATTTTTCTAAAATTGTAATGATGCAATTTTAAAAGAGTACACTGAATCATCTGAGATGTTTTTCTAATAACTTCCAAAAATATTCGGTTCCAAAAATGAATATTTTTTTAACACTAAATATAATAATCTCAAAGCTTTCTTTCTTTTAAATAACTAAAAGAAGCTTATCCTAGAAACTTGTTATTTACTTTTTAAAAGTATTTGATGTCACTTAAATTGCTGGTTCGTCATTTTAACTTGTCTATGGGATATTTTTCCAATTTTAGAATTCCTCATTTTATTTTCAATGTTGATTATATTTGCTTTTTTAGGAATCTGTTTTAAAGATAGGAATTAATCGAAAAGAAAAATGCTTCCATACATGCATTATTAAGAAAGAGATTGAATTTTTTAGATTGAATTCTTTTACACACACACACACACACACACACACACACACACACACACACACACCACACACACACACACACACACACACACACACACCACACACACACACACACACACACAACACACACACACACACACCACACACACACACCACACACACGCACACGCACGCACGCACGCACGCACACACACACACACACACACACACACACACACACACACACACACACACACACCACACACACACACACACACACACACACACACACACACACACACAATCTTTAGTTTATCTAGTCTAATCTCAAGTTATAGATTAACATTATTTAGCAAGTTAGTATTAATCTATTGACTTGAGGATGTACATGTCCAAAGCATATATATCATGGTGTTTGTCACATTCTGAAAAATTTCAAATAAATCTTACAAGCGCAATATCTAATGACTTTCTTGATATTTTTTTACGATAAATATTTCTGATTCATCGTAAACTTTCAAAAATTTCAAAATAAATTTCTTTTTACTTAGAAATTGAGTTTCTTGTAAGACCCGAGTTCTTAAAGTAATTCCTTATTAGAACTATTTGAAGATTTAACGGATATTGACTTTGTAATTTTATTATTTGATCAAATGATGAAACTGACGGTTGAGCGATGTACTTAATTTTCAAACTTAAATATTATGCCAAATCAGGATAGCAGTCATAAATTAATTTTTTTTCAGTTTTCCCAATTATTAATCGAATCAATTCCCGAATATTTACCATTCCAAATCCATTAACGCGTATCTTCAAACTGTCAATGTCGTCAATATACTGTGATTTTATGAAATTGTTAAAAATACCATTTATGATGAAAATGACTCTGAATAAGGGTTTTTTAAATTTAACATTTTGGCTTTTAAAAATAATATTTAAAGTATTAAATTGATTATTTTATTTTCATCGAAAGTCTCAACTCCGTGAATCATTTTTTATCCATTATGTTCTAAAAATATTACCTTCACTTGTTTTTTTTTGTATATGTTTTTGAAGTTTTATTTTATATCCGTCAAAGGTATCCATTTTTATTTAATTTTAACTAGAAATATTCCCGTCCTTTGAGTCCAAAACAATAAACTTTTGTACTTATATAAAATTTAGCCGAAAGATCGAATCATACACGTACACAAACCTTGCATTGAGCTGTAATATCTCTGAAGAAAGCATAAACACTCGCTAAAACGAAATAAATAAAATTTAACTCTACAATACCGTGAAGCACGATTTGATTTCCATTATTTCTATCGACCACTTGAGACACAAAATTTCATTTTCACCTTCGCTGTGTGTGTGAATGTAAATGTTATTAAAGTAACTCACAAAACTCCCCCGCAAATATCAGAGAATACTGCTGACATATTATTCATGTTGGCCTGCGCAGTGCATATTTTGAAAGTATTAATTGCTTGAGTGGGCGATGCGAGCTTCAGGGGTTATGATGAAGCGAGCTGAGTTGCATAAAATTGGATACTTGAGAATAATTTGAGCAAGCCGTGGGGAAATATTGAAAGTGAGTTAATAATTATATGAGAAAAATCATCTCAGTTGTTGAATGGGAATACTCAAATGGCTGACTCTCGTTGTTATTTTGATGTCTCAGTTTTATTATACGAGGTAATTGCATAAGTGAAAAATATGCATTTTCTTCCTACAAATATATACTGTAAAATCTGGCGTATATAACGCGTACCTAAAATTTTAAGTTGCATTTTTAATTTTTAGGTATAATCGCCGTATAACTCGCACCCCCCCCTTTGTTTTTACGAAGAAACCTGAAATTTATGTGTGCAATGCTCTTATATTTTTAATTTTAAGGTATGTATTTTAAATTATAATTCATTTCATTACGAGAAGTTTTAAAGTCCAATTGCAGTGAGACCTAATACATTTCAATTAACTTCAAGATAAATTTTTATTTTATACAAAGATTAGTTGATTTGAAAATTTCACCTTGTGAAGGAACCATGGTATATGCAGATTAGAACTGCAGATTAAAAGTTAAACGACTTGCTACCCAAGACCACCGTTCTTCACATAGGCGCGTATATAAGATGTATTGAGGGGAAAAGAAAAGGCACAAAAATATGGAAATATTTCTCTGAAATAAGTAAATTCTTTTCAAACACTATCAATGTTCTTTTATTGCATTCCAAAGCCTTCGGATTAGTTGTAATGATAACAACAACGCAACGAAAATAATCGTACTTCAGAAAGACGTACATATGCGCCCGAGGCACTTAAAGCACTGGTTGAGTGAGACGAATATATACGCTGAATATATAAAATAAATCTGAAGTGGGAAAGTAAACGAGGTTGAATTTTCATTGCAAGGATTTGTTTCCTTTTTGGGTTTGTGTACGGTGTTATAATATTGGAGGTGTTATTTGTTATTGGAATTGGTGAGCTGGGAAGCGCGCGCGCGCAGACACACACACACTGTGAATTTACAGGAAACTTGTGTATCTGGGTTTATTTTGGAGTTGGAACCTTAATGGCTGTATTTCAAAACTTCTGTTAAAGGATAAGTGAATACTTATTATTATTAGTTATGATCCGAGATTTATTTCTCTCAATGAATAATATTTACCATTAAGATATTGCGATTAGATTAAATAAAAGTGGTACTTATTTGTATTATCGCAATCATATTTTTTGAGACTCTAGGTAAAGTTCTTGTGCGCCGACAAATATAACACAAGGCTTATACAAACGTAAGTCAATGCTCAATCAATAGTTGTAAGAAATTTCAAGTAGAGGGATACAGGCACAAATGGGAATCAAAAGGGAAAAAAGAAGGGATGCAAATACAATAAATACAGAACAAAATACAAGATTGCTCACATGCAGTATTTTAAATTAAACAATGGTAAAGGTTTGGAAACACATGTGTGATCACAATAAGATTTTCAAAATACAAATACATAAAGCATACATACACACAAATACTTATATACATATATATATATATATATATATATATATATACATGCAAATACACACATATACATACACGTACAGTAAATGTTATCAAACCCACAAAAAACATCTACAATCTAAATAATGCGGGAATAAATGCTATAATATATGCACAAAACAATGTAAAAGAGATTTGCTCTGAACAAAGACAGAGAAAGTAGGAGGCCACGATATATTGTTCTTTTGTAGCAATTTATGAGTATTGTTCTTTCGGAAGTGAATTTAGTACAAGCAAGTATCAGATGCTTGACATCCTGGACTGTGTCACTGGAGCAAGAACACTGGTCAGTAGGCGACAAATTGAAGCGTTTCAAATAGGCTTTAAAGTTTCCATGCCCAGTTAGAAACTGGGTAAGTTTAAAATTAGGATGTGAAAGTGTTTAGTCTTTTAAACGTCTCTGAATAGAAGGAATAAATTCCTTGTTGAAGTGCGCATTATTTGATATTCGCTATCATATTTGCGACATTATATGAAACGAAGTACATAGTTGCCAATTCAGCGGGTACGACACATGCGATATCGAAGTTGCCAACTTGGCGAGTTATTTTGAGCGATGATATTATTGCAATAGTACATAAGTAACATAAAAGTTGTTGGGTTTATAATGTTTACCTCAGTAGTGTGAATTCTAGTTCCTTTTACGCATGTTATTTATTTTAGCTGATGCATTTATTTCAGTTTTATATTTTGCCTCTTGTATTCCAGTTTTGTTTCGTATTGTAACTACCTAATTAAAGACAAGATTCTTTAAGCGTATTAGATATAAATTGCTTTTCTCCTTTAAAATATAATCTCGTGGCATATTTGATGCTTAAATTAAATGAAGGAGATAAAATGCTTTTCAAATAATTTTGCTGGCAGATTTTAAATAATATAATGAGAATAGCAAATTATTTATAAACTTGAGATTAATTTTAATATTAATTAATAATTCGAATTATAATTTGTGTAATAAATAAATAATTAAAACAATTTTCTCCCAGAAATATTTAATTTTAAATTAGATAAGCTTCTTTAAAAATGTATTCTAGAATATTTTATTTTATAAACAAAAGCAAATGCTCTTTATTTTCATATGTAATGTATGGATATAAAGGTACCATATTTACCAGGAAATATAAATTATTATTTGTTTTAAATATGTGTTTAATATATATGTACAAAAGTATATGGTGTTGCTTTATGATGAAGAGTGTGTAAATGCGTATATAGGCTTCTACTTAACATAAAATTCCAAATACCTGCATCATTTCTTTTTAAGCTGCATGCAATAAAATGAAGGAAGTAAAAAAACACATTATTGCTCAATATAAATTCCTATTAAAAAAACTAAAAATACTTTAAATTTCGATGGAATCGTCAACAAATCTTTTTTAATAGAATTGATATATGTTCGATTCAAAATTTAAGTTCTTAAGTTTAAATATTTTCATTCAAAAAATTTCTAGGAATTAAAAATAAAAATATATAGAGTCCTTTTATCAATTTATAGCGAACATATAGCGGAATTCTGCGAAATTCTTACAAATGATTTCAAAATATTCTAAGCAATTCAAACAGCAAGATGTAATGACTTGGATATACTAATAATACTGCAATGACTTTTTTTTCAGTCTATCATATTTAAATTATTTGAAAGTTTCTGAAAATTCCATGTTAAGCTGTTTTATTTGAAATAAAATTCTAAAGCACGATTTGTGTGTGTGTGTGAAAGAGAAAATAAATAAAGTGGACAAAAAAGATTTATTTAACCTTTAATTTCAAAAAATTATTTCCTAAAAGATAAATTGCAGTCGACATTTATTTTCAAAAAAGTAATACCCCTGTCAAAAAAATGCCATTTCGCATCATTATTTCTGTCAAACGAAAAAAGAGGTTAAAAAAATGTCATTGAGGTTGACATTTTTTTCCTCGTATAGACTTATAAAATGCAAGGTACAGCACTGAGTAAAACTAATTGCAGTTCGATATCTCCCCAATCTGCTGCATAGCATAAATAACAAAATAAAAGTAATAAGTTTTAAATTATTAACATCATTTTACTAATGATTAAACCATTTGTGTAGAGGACCATTTATTTATAAGTAATTGGTTCATATGGTTATAATTATCATTTTCTTCCTGCTTTATAAAAATTTTTCAGTGTTATACTTCAGAAAAGAGAATGAAACCCTTCCTTCTACTAATTTCAGTGTAAAGTACGAGGCGTGTCCGGAAACTGTGCGAGCAATTTCTATTTGAAGTAACTCCTTCACCGTCCTGCTGATCTAAAGGTGTGGGGGGAAACAAAGCATCACCAGAAACTTCCATAATAATTAATATTTTATTACTATTCAAGCACACTAATCAACCACAAGTGAAACTACAAGAGGAGACTCTATGAGTGATATAAAGAGAGAAATCTACAATAAGTAAACAAGCGCTAGTAATCTGCTTAATTTAATCTAATCTACTCTATCTTGGATTATTAATTCTCAATCTACTAATTTAGTATAGTTGCAAACTCTTTCCTTAACTCACGTTGTGAGAATGAATTAAATCTCACCTACGTATCACCACAACAGTTCCTCTGCTCCTTCTATCTTACATTTAAAAAACCTTGACTTTATATAGTCACACTAATCTACATATCAAGGTTTCTTCTTGAGAGATGGCTGTGAATTAATGCGAAATCTAGCCCCAAAGTTTTCCCAAGGGGATTATTCAGAAGGTTGCTTATAGAACCGTCACAACTGTTTCGTTCTATCACAACGGTAGCTGTAGTATCACAATTCAACCAATCTCTAGTACACACACATCTCTAGTTGGTTGTCAGCCCAGTGAAGTCATTATATCCGGATTGTGTTGGTTTCAGAGATGTTCGTGAGCGTTCAAATTGCTTAAGACGTTTGCCGATCCCACCGACTATGAAGTTAATTCTGTAATCCGTTTATTGAACACAAGAACTGTTGTCAGATGAAATTCATCGTTAACTTGTAGAGATTTATGGTGAAAACGTGATGAGTTATAGAATGAGGAGAAAATGGATTCGGTGACTCAATGATGAGAGCACCAATTATCATGACTAAGCATGGAGTAGACGGTCTTCTGCTGCCAATGATGGTTTAGATCAGAGGTTCCCAAACTATTTTGCTTCATATAGACCCCTTGCCAGATTTTTAAGTTTTGCCCTACTTAAAGAACACATGTTAATTAATTAAATCTAAACTTAATTAAATCATAAAATAACTGTTACAAATGCTTTTAGAGGAAGGGATGACTTTGGGGATTCAATAACAAATTTTCAACACTTGGTACCAGTCTTGCTTGGTTTAACCATAAATATCACCTCGGGTAAAAGTGTCCAGTATTTCCTTCTTCTTTACTTTTTTTGTTTTGGTTTTGGAGATTAGCGAACGTGTTGAAACTCCTCCATTGGAAAAGCAATTGCAAGCTTTCTCAAGATATTCCATAATTTGGGGGAAAATAACAAGTATATCCTTTTAAAGCCAAAATTGCTGACATCCGTTTCTAAATTTTAAGATCTTCGTTAATGATCTTAAAATTTAAAAATTGAATTTTTTAAATAATTTGTAATTTGGATTTTTTTTTGATGCTATCATATGAATTTATTGCCAACTGTGATATTACCATAGTCAAAGGATTATCAAACCTAGTTTCAAAATCTAAAAAATGGACACTTAAATGTTGAACGTAGGTTAAAACGTATTTTTCCTGGCATGTTGTCTGTGACAATTGAGAAACAGGGAAAAATCACGACAGCCAATATTATACTCATTTAGCTTAATTCTAGCAAGAAACGCTGTGTGAAATAAGGAGTTCTTGTTTTAATAAAATTTATGCTGTCAACTGCAAATAAGCGTCATTAAATTTAGTAAATACATCTGCTAAAAAGAAAAATCTGGTTTCCATTTGATTAAATTTCCTTTTAAAATTAAAATCACGATCTTGTTTAATGACAGTCACTATTGTAGACCAACATTTACATCTCATGGACCCACAAATTACTTTTTTGCTAACGTGGACCCCTTGTAGGTCGTCTTAGACCCCTGGGGGTCTATATAGATCACTTTGGGAATCACTGGTTTAGATGAAAAAGTGAATGAGAAACTTCTCGAAACGGACCGTTCACAATATGATTTCTTTGTGATAAGTTTCCACAAACGACTGTTTAGCAGTGGTTCTCTTCACCGGCAGCATCTTTCTTTGAAGAGGGTATAGACAAGTTAGCTCCCCAGTGTGACAAATATCTGAACAATGGCGGTAACTATGTAGAAAATTAGCTTTCGATATGCTCTTTCATGCAAAAAAGTAAGTTTTTTTTCGAAAAAATATCTTTTATGAAAGTTTTTTACTTAAGTATCCGACTACTTGCGACAATTTTTTTTTATTTTTAAAATGAAGATAGGGGTATATTTCTGTTCTTTTTAGATTTGTTTTGATACATTTTAAGAAAAATATGCTAAAATTAAGAACAGAAAAAAATTATTATTACTAAAATGGGAAAAAACTGGTCAAAATTTTCAAAAAAATGACCTAAACACGGCCCATTCTGTACCAAATGTTTCTGGACAAATTTTACATTTTTCAATTCTGATGTGTTGCCATGTTATTCATTTTTGAAATAACCTTCAGGATATTAGATATTTTAATTTTTACAAAAACTAGAGCACTTTATCTTAGTTATTATATGAAATTTCTTTAAAAAAAAACTGTGATTATATTAACATAAGGGACTGTAAATTTTGTAATAAAACAGTGATTGATCAATCTGAAGATTAAAACACTTCTATTATTATGCAGAACATACACAAAAAATTTCAGTTAATTATTTTCAAAATTTTTTCTAGCAATCGCTTTGAGCATTTAAAAAAAACACATTTCGAGTAAAACGCGTTTTAAAGTACGACATCTTGCTTAAAGTAATGGCATCTGCTTTTACTAAAACACTTGTAGTTTTTGTTCTAATGAACGGAAAATAATAAACTTGTTATTTTTATAAAGCTCAGAAGATGGACTATAAAATAAAATCATCAAAAAAATTGTCAATTTTTGGCAAAATTCACAATTTTAGGGTAGTCGGATACCTTAATTTCCACACTTTCTCTCGCCTCGTATATATTTAATGAATATATTCTTTTCGAGTAGATTAAATCATTCATTGAGCAATAATATAACCTTTTGAAATAATTATCATTAAGTCGTAATTTAAAACATATTGAATATCAATAAAGCAATAAAGATAAAACCAATAAAAATAAATAAAGCAATTAATAAAACATACCAATAAAATACTGACAGTAATTAAAACTGAAATAAAAATAATTTGTTAATTTATTTTGTTTCGTATTATCAGTGTTAATTAACTAGTTTTCTTCATCTAAAAGAGTTTACTAATAGTTTTCTTTGATGGGTTAATAAGGGTTTTAAATAATTAGCATGAGATTTGATATGGATCCATAATCTTTCTTCTTTGTTGTATATTAAAAAATTCAATGATAAATTATATTTGTTGGACCGTGAGAGCATAATCTTTCAATCGATAAATACTCTGATTAAAAATTATATTCTTGGTTCTGTTTAAATTCCATACTTTAATCTGACATTCGAATCACAGTGTCAAATTGTAGAAAATTATAATTTTTTCTTTTGCTACAAGAAACGAAGAATATAAGTAGAAAAATAAAATGCAAATGGTTTTATTAGAATGACTAAAAATTTGTTTTTAGTGGTTACTAATGACCAATTAACGCTTAGTGTACAATAGCACTTCATTGCATAAATATCTGCGGAAAGTATTGCACAAAATTAAATGTTATGTGTTTTAGAGATTTTTTTAAAAAAAATATAAATTTGTATTCCTTTTTCTAATCGGTTAAAACCCAAAATAAAATTCACCTGTTTTCTAACCTGCGTGTTTAATATTGGAGTTCAAATATTGTTCTACTGCATAACTAATTTAAAATAATTTCTTTAATTAATTTTTCTTAGTAAGAAGAAAATGCTTATATGAAACAATTTGCACTCGAATTGAGACATTTTGATATGGACTCAATTAATTTCGTAGTTGCAGCCGTTAAATGGATTAAGAAGGAAACCTCTCTGTTACTTTTAAATCACATTTATTTTTTTCGTAGAAAAAACACACACACTCACAAACATAAAACAAATAACAACACACAAAGCAAAACATTAACACGTACGGTTTACACGATATTCACAAAATCAGCCTTTGTTCTATTCAGAAATCTCGTCTATTTATACCGATAGTTAACCGGAAGATATTAAAATGATATGATTTCCCGTAAAGGCTATTCTGATTGGTTTAGATCAGGGGTTGGCAACCTTTTGACTGTGGCGTGCCAAACCAATCTACAAATAGGATTCAGTGTGCCACACACAGTTAGGACATATTTGAAACAATTCGATTCCGCCATAACGGCATGCAGAGTTAGAAAATAGGATCAATAATATAGAATTACAGTTTTATTACACATTAATTTTGCATTATTTAAAGATACTTCTTAACATAAAAATAAACAGCATGGAATATAACTGTCTCTTTAACATAAATAAAAAAAAATTTAAATTGCACTTATATTATGTATTTTTAAACATTTATTAAAATAAGAAATAGACAACATAAAATATAAATATACTCCCCCTCATTATAGTTAAATAGAAAAATTTAAATTTTAATCCAAATGTAGTGCTTGCACAGCTCTACTTATCGCAAAATCAGAAATATATAATTCTGACTTTCAATTTGAAGCGATTCTGAGTACATTCAGTTAACAACTTCTTTGCGAACTCTCGAAATATTTTTCATATGATAAAAGATTTGATCACTTAGATAAGTAGAACCAAAAGGGAAAGCAGAGTATATGAAATTTTCTTTCTCTTCAAACAATTAAATCTTTCCAGCAATGACATTCAAATAATTTACAAAATAACTGTAAATTTATCTATAGAGTTATTTTTCGGATTTTTTTTGATTCCGTAAATGTCCAAATCTGAAGATGTTTTCAGATAAGGTCCATTACAAATTTATGAACTTCCATCCACTCGAATATCGACAAATTTGTAAAGTAGTGTAGAGTGCCACCAAGAATTGCTCCACGTGTCACATGTGGCACACTTACCGTAGGATGATGACCCCTGGTCTAGATACTCGAGTGATGCTAGATTGCATCATCCTTAATTAAAGCACGCTGCACTTTTAGTTTTGGGGAGATAATGTTATAGTTATATCCAGTAAGGCGGTAAACTAGAAATTAATTAACACGCGAAGTCTTCAAAGGCTGAAGACCATCATGGATTAAAATCCCTCAAGAGAAAATTAACGTGAATTATTACTTATATGTTATTTGGTACTCACTCTGTCGATAGATTAAAAATACTCATGACTCAAGTACAACATAGTCTCTTGTTTACTAACAACTGTTTATTTCTCACAACTCCTTCTTCATACACATCTCGATAGCTGCACATACGCAGTTCAGGCATGCGCAGTTGGGCTTACGCAATTATATGTAAATAAAAAAAAGTTTTATTTTCTTGATCATTGTAGCTTTTATTGCAAAGTTTTCTTAGTCATTTATTCTTAAAAGAGCCTTATAATCATAGCTACCGTATAATCAAACAAAATTGTTCAGTTATCCTGGGAATATAGACTAATCATGCAACATGTTGCGATAAGTACTAACACAGCAATAGTATTAAGTACTTACTATAAAATTTCTGCTTTAGAAATAACAATTGTATCAGTATTTCCAAGACATTGCCGTTATGCTTTAAAAGTTTTGTTGCAATTGAAAAGAAAACACTGAAGTGAAAAATTGAATAAAGTCGAAGAAAAAAATTCTTTTATACTAATTTGATCAATATACTAAACAATCATTTTGAATTTGGAGGATAAATTTCAGCAGCTTCACAGTATCAAATTAATATCAATGAAACTTTATTTTATCAATATAATATGGTATGCAATCTATCAAACATTTTGTAGATTATTACTACACTCATTGCCATATAAATTTGCATACCAAAAATGAGTTGTCGGAATAAAACGAAATTTTACACATGTAAGTACAACGTTGATATAAGTAATTACAAAATCAAAGCAAAAAGGCCACCTACTGTAGAAAAAATTACAGTTGAATGGAGGTCATAGAACCCGGTAGGGCCACCTTTTGCATAAACACATGATGTGATATGGTCGGACATTGAGACATACAAGTCCCGTATGATGTCGTACGACCTTCTCATTCCACAGTTGTTGTAAACGTGCCTCTAATTCGACCATACTCGTAGGCTGTTCAATTTATTGTCCTAATTGATCCCATATGTGCTCGATCAGTGACAAATCTGGGGATATAGAACACCACGGAAGAATGGAAACATGGGGTAGAGGCAATCTTGCAAAACCTTTGCTGTGCGTGGGTGAACATTGTCATGTGAAGAAAGAGCTCCTGGGAGCCCTGCTATCAGTGACAATACATGTATGTGGCTAAAGAATGCCATGAATGTACCTCTAGGCTTGTGACGGATCTGTACGCGACCTTCGCACTAATCGTGTTGGGGGAATCCTAGGGCTAGCATTCGCATTAATTCACGGCCATCCCTCTCAAGAAGAAACCATTATATGAAGATTAGTTTTTCTATATAAAGTCAGGGTTTGGAAATTATAAGCTAGAAGGAGCGGAGAAACTGTTGCGGCGTTACGAAGGTGAGATTAAATATTGAATTTCACAACTTGGGTTAAGAACGGAGTTTGCCACTATACTAAATTAGTGGATTGGGAATCTATAGTGTAAGATAGATTAGGTTAAATTAAACTGATTACTTGCGCTTGTTCACTTAGGGTTTATTGTTTTCTTTATATCACTCCTAGGGCATCCTCTTGTGGTTTAACTTGTGGTTGATTAGTGTGCTTGAATAATAATAAACTAATAATTATTATAGAAGTTTCTTGGCATGCTTTGTTTCCTCCCACACCCTTAGGTAGGCAGGATGGTGAGGGAGTGACTTCAACGGGAAGTCGCTCACAGGCTCTCGAGGTGCCGTGGATTAATAGAGGTGATCGTGTATTGTATTTGATAGCACCCTATACCATCACACCAGTTACGAGAGCGGTGTGCCGCGACACAGTGAAGGCAGGATTGATATGTTCTCCAAGGGGCGTGATATATATATGGTAAAATATTTCTCAGGTTTATCGTATAAAGATTTCGTTTGGAAATACATAATATTTTCGAATTGTTTAATGATATAAAATTATCATTATATTTTGATACATTTCCTGCCATTAACGTGTTTAAAAGATTTTAACCTTTCAGTTGGTCTGAATTTATCCCATTTTTACCGTCAATAGTGAATTTTATTATATAAAAGTAGTAATATAAGCAAATACGACACTCATTTTATGCCCTAAAGAAGCAAAAAAAAAAAAAAAAAAAAAATGGGAAATTTTTATAAATCGAAAAGATTCTTTTGTGAGAGCATTCATTACGAATTGGTCATTCCAAATTAAGTTGTCTGGTCTGAAGGATTTCCGTTTTAATTAAAAGTGAGTCTATAGAATGACTGAATGAAGAATTCTTCGCATTGCTTGATTTTCACATTAAATGTCAAGGTCAGTTTTCTGGATAAAACGGAGCATACTTTTTTGTTTGATTTTATCTCATCATAAGACGAATGGAAATTTCCCTCATTGACTGGTATAAGAACTAGTTCAGGCTTAAAATTCAGTTTTGATGGCACTAAGGGAAGCAGCAAGGCAACAAATAAAGTAAATATTAAATGCATTTATGAAAGAAGATATATTTTTTCCTCGCTGAGTATGTCTTTTCGTTAAAATAAAATTTATTTAATTGAATCACACCAATTTAATGGAACCAGTTGTCTTAATGTTTGCAGAAAAGAGTTTCAATAATAAAGTTGGTTGTACTGAGAGATTATATTTTCTTATACTTACATCTTTTAAATTTAATCTCATAAATTATAAAGTAACTTTGAGTTGAAAAAAATATTTATTTCAAATCAGCTATATATTGGTATTATTATTGATCAAAGTAACTACAAGCGGAAAGCTTCCAAAAAGAGATATGTTATTTTATGTTTGGGGGGGGGGGAGGCGCATTTATTTTTTTTTTTAATAATTTCTGAACTCTGCGATTTAAAGGTTTATTTTTTTTGTAATTTATAAGGAATCTTGGGTGTTGCATCTCTTGAATACAGGTTAATTTGTTGAAAGAAATAATTTCAATTTTTGAGATGTTATAAAATAGTAAGAAAAGTATTGCTTTAAAATTTTTTATCAAGATAGATAGAACTTAAAAATAACGTTAATACACCAGGAATTACCACAGCTAAAAGGAATCAAATTACAATAAAAGTAAGATCCCAAATAATAAAGTTTTGAATTAAAAGTACAACCTTTAGATTCCTTTAAAAGAAATGCAAGAACTTTCTAATAGACCATAACCCACAACAAATATTTTGATATGTGAAAATAATTATTCAGATTTCATCTAACATTTTCTAATAAGAACTCGGTTAAGATTTCTACTTACTTTCATGAGGTTCTTTGACGATGTAGTCAAGAAAATATTTGAATATATTCACGTTTTCCCTGTAAAATCCCTGATTGTAAACATGTTTTAATTCTAAACTAAACTCAGTGGCGCAACAACTTATGAGAGGGCCAAGGCCTACTGTATCCATCTCAGCTTTTGTGATCTGGGCACTGAGGTGCATGAGAAAATGCTCCAGTCAGGTGATCAGTTGGACGCGAATATGTTTTATGTGCACTTTAATTGTGAAGTTGATTAAAATCTGAGAGGTAAATAGAAAGGAACTTTGGGAAAATTACATGATTTTAAAGTAAAATTTTGTACTTCTACTTTTGTTCACATGACTTAAGTAACCACTCAAGACTCATACAATAAAGTACACATGATTGACCTAAAAACCTATTAGGAACAGTAAAGGTTGCTCCGTATTTGATTAAGTTGATCTTATAACTTAGTACTTCGTAAAAGAACATAAATTGAGGATTTTAGCTTACGCGTCGTTCCAATCAACCAAATTTCTTATGCAGAATTAGCTGGACAAATACTGAAATCTTATCTAATATCTCTTTTTCGATATCAATGGAGGCAAAATATTATACAAATATTAAAACCTATGCCAAAAATATTAACATCAATAAAGTAATCGATTGCGTGAAAATTAAAATTTTTCTTATGATTTTGAATGTATCCGCTTAAAAAGCTATGAAATGAAAATGAGATACAATGACATCTGCACAATTCATTATAGTATTTGGAAAATAATTATAAATACATAATTAACTTTATCCCATGTTTTGACTTTGTTGGCGCCAGTTGTCGAGAATTCCTTTGTATGGATTTAGTTCCGAGCCAACTGTTTCAACCTTTTTGTATTCAGTTCGAAAAGCTTATTAAAATTTGTTAAAATTTATGTCCATTAATTATTTTAGTCAACTAACTTGAAGGAAATTTAGTTACAGGCTTTAAGTAGCAAGCATTTTGACGACAGAATTATTCCTAGATTTATTTTGGTCCACGTTTAGGTAATGAGTAAAAATGTTTGTAGATTTTTATAGAATAGGAACATGGTCAACATTTATGTAAAATTTTAAGTTTTACAATAAGTAATTTTCTTACTCATATTTCGTTGAGGGAATGAAGAACGTTTTTAAATTCGTTTAAGAGAATTTTAAATTCTTAGTTCAGTTATAGGCATACAAGAAGTGAAGACCTTTCTTACACTGAATAACAACATTTTCAAATCATACCACCCTTAAACCTAATCAAATTCCCTACACATCTTATTAAACGTTCTGTAAGCTACATAAAAGAACTATATTTTAATCATAAGCAATATAATCGTTTCTTTGAAGCGAGATAAATTACGAGCTTGAGTTCTTTGAATTCACTTTTCATAAAATCAGTTTAATAATAAAATCACAATTTTAAAGACACAAACATTTTGAACAGACTTTAACATGGAATTCCATCTACATAAATGAACATTCGAAGACATTTGAAAATAAAACAAACATAACTCAGAAGGAAGGCTGTCGATGATTCAAAGTACGATTTTAATGCCTGTTTTAAAATATTTGATACATAAAATTCTATGTGAATCCTATACATTTCAACTAAATGTAATTAACAAAAGCCAGTATTCCCTTGCTGAATATAGGCAAATAAAGAGATGGCATATAATGCATGTTTGTTAATTTGGTGCATTTTACGAAAACACTAATTGTTAGCATAAGTTTTAGAGCCTGTGGCGTGGAGAGTGTATTGTTGGATATTTCAGTGTAATTGTGTCGGTGAAGACAAGATGTTGAAGTGAAATTTATAAATATACCAGAAACGTACTCGACTGTTTGAATGAGCAATTCTATTTTATGAAAGCTGTTCTGTTATTCTTGCGCTATAATGGAATTCCTTTATTATTAAATGATAAAATTCCTTTTGATGAGAGAGATATATAAAACATTCAATTCATAATTGTTGTCGCTTCCCGAAGATCACGGGTGTAACAGGGATCGGGGATGAAGCAGACATGATCTTAAAAATGTAGCTACTTTATTCTATCTTTAATACTTTGTGATCCTAACCCTTAATCAGAAATATTAAATTGTTGAAATTAACTTATCTTCGGTGAGAGTTCCTTGTTCAATCCTTCTCGAATCCCGATAGCTCGATCAGCTCCAAGGTTATTTACTTCCACAACTCCTGGCAGATTCTACGACGACTATTAATCTCAGGATGAGGACCACCCAGTCACTGTTCACCTTTTCTAATTCTTGCGTTTCACGCTTAATGACTATTCACCTACTCACTGGCAGGGCATAAATAGTAGTTACATTTGCATAAAATCAAGTCATCTCTACGGAAATCGGTTTTTAAACTAGAATCATAGTTAAAGAATAGTTTCCTCAAGAGGATTAGTAGAAGAACCCAAATAGTACAATTTACAATGTTAGTATAAATGTCTTAATTTTCTACGAAATGAGTTTAAACAACCTACGCTACAGAATTTTCAACTATCTTTTTTAAATTTATGTTTTTATAATCAAAATGTTTTGATTTTTGTATTCATCCATCGTCAACTGTATATGCATCCATGAAATATTGTGAATAAATTCATTCGCTGCCTGAGAATTATGCCCGATGTACTTTTGTAAAATTTATTCCATGGGGAAATTTTGAATTATTATCAAAATTTTTTTGATATCGATTTATTTTGAAATCGATATCAAAAATCGAAATATCGAAATCGATTTTTTATATCGATTTATTTGAAAATTTTTTTTGATCGAAGTATTATTCATTTTGAAGTTTTTACAGATTCATATCCAGAATTATACATTCAGAATATAATTTTCGATCATAGCTTTGACGATGGAGAAATTCCTGACCAATATTCAAAAATTTCTCCCTTTTCTTACATAAGCAAACAAGAACAAAGCTAAATTAAGAAGGAGGTATACTTTAATTAAAGGCACACTAGATAAAAGTGACAAAAAATGTTTTTTTAAAACTATTTTAAAAATTATTTTAAAATCTTTTTATTCTATTTATATCAGCCATATGATAATGTGATCAGCGAAATTATTATTTATTTTTGTACATACAATTTGCGGAGACAAATTTTATTTTGAACATAAAGATTTTTCCATAAAAATAATAAATAAATAAAAAAATTAAATAGAGTCTCAAAAATTCGGCCTTGTGTAGACTGAAAAGTGGCCGAGTTTATGAAAATGCCGGGTTATCGAGAGTGGCATTAAAGAAGAATGGGTACGAGTGTTTTTTTCAGAAAATACTGTACTGCACTTGTATGTATTGTTGCTAGAGAATACAACAGAAAAATAAATTGCCTAAATACTCTTAAACAAAACGAAAGTACGTACTTTATGAAAGCATCGACAACATTTGCTACACGAAAATGAAAATTAATAAATACATATTATTTTGCAGTAAATTACCTGATTTTATACATTTTAGAAAATTATTTTATGAAGGTGTGACAGATCTATACGCGGCTCGAACAAACTCCTTGGGGATTTCTTAAGGGAAATAATTATTTCAACCAACTTTCACCGAAGGTAAGAAAACGTGAATATACAAATTAAGTTTATTATATAAATTCTGTATTCGCGAGTTTTGAGAGTTAGTGCAGTGAGTATCAAAGTGAGAATTGAAGATTACCAAAGGGTGAGCAAAGTGTGTTACCAAAGTGTCTCTCGAATGTGAGGTGATCAAGCTAACTATTAGTGTTCAAGGCCTCATCTATAAGGTTTTTGAATTACAAGAGTTCAGGTATTGTGCTCATTATTTAAATAGAAGTTAGAGAGTAAATTGTTAGTGTGCGTCGGATTTAAAAACGAGCTTGTCTAGGTTATTGCAGAAATTAGTTGAATGTCCGTAAATATTATCCCCATGCTAACTGGTCTCCCCTTAGCACTCTAGTTGTTGATCAACACTATCTTAATTGGATCATTATTGTGTCTGTGTTGAATATTGTGACAAATAAACGATTTCAGTGAATCGTCGTCTGATCAATTAGTTCCTCCCACGCATCTAGCTGGGTTCAAGAGTAGCCAAGGGGGGTTAGAGGGAAGTAGGAATAGTCCCTCATTACAAAGGCATAAATCTGTCTACAATAAAAAAGTAGCCAAGTTTGCAATGACTGGCTACTTTTTAAAAAAAAAGAAACGCGTAATGTTCCGCTGTGTGTGTCTTCCGTACCACACTCTGCGTTTTGCTGCTTCATCACGAAGACGACGAAGTAACTGTAAGTCCATTACCGACACACCTTGTTCGAAATACTGAAGGATGGTTTCGACAGCCTTTAGTCCTTTTAGGAGTTTGTACCATGTCTTTAGCGTTAACGTATGCTCATTATTTTCTGGCATTTTTTCATTAACTGTGTCAGTAGCAATAATTTCTGCTTCGTACATAATGTCTCACTTGGTATCGATCTTTTCGACATGCAAGGTTGTGGCCGAGTTATCCAGAATGCCGTGGCGAACCTTCATGAATCAACGTGCCATTTTTTCTACAAAATTTTTTAATGAGATATAGACGTGCCGCCAAACAATTGTGACTTGTGATTACTGGGAAAGTAATACAACTAAATACGAACAACCCAAAACTCTTTATTTACTACGGAAAAATACATTTTGCATTGTAAAGCATTAAATGTTTTTGCTATACATGTAATTCAAATTAAAGTAACATTAGTGTGACTTCTGTTGTTGCAGATTAGTGACAAATAACTTATATTAGGATTGTAAGATGTTACTTTTCGAAGAATGCATGCTGAGTTGGTGTCATCTGCCAAACTGTTCCTAAGTGATTCTTTAATGTTATTCATCTCTGAAAATAATGAATCTAAGGCGTAGTTAGATGAAAACATGGTTAAAGTAGCATATATGTGAACCGGCTTCTTCGAACAGTTAAATGTGTGTGGAATTGAATTCCATGTTTCCAAAATTTCGTTTTGTTAATCTTTTTGTTTCAATCAATTCCAACTATTTTTTTTTGTTTCAAAAAGTTTTTGAATACATATTGAACTAGACTAGAAATAAATCAGTTGCATTTCAAATTCTTTAATTTCAGCCAATCGAATTGGGACAAGTTCAGTTTACCAAATGAAGTCACATCAGGGTACATAATAAACTTGAGCGTTTCCGATAATTCTTTAAACTGAGAAAATCTCACTGAAAACTCTTGATTGATCAATCAATAACGGAAATACTTTGAACTAAATTGCAAACCTTTTTGTTCGGATGCGTGCCCAAAATATTGTGTCGCGTGCCATTTGTTCGCCATCCCTGCTATAGATAATCAAACATTTTAATGGGATGTTTCCTGCAAGAAAATATTCTATGTCAGAAAAAGAAAATAAATTTAGACTTTTTACACACTATTTTAGTAATTAATAAGAAAATGAATGGATATATTCAAATAAACTTGTGATTTTAAATTCCATTTTAGCATTAAAATATAATTTTGATTTTTTGCTAATTTCTCATGTGTGTTTTTTTAAATGAATTGTTATTTTTAAGGAATAAGATGTACCCTGCTTGAACTTAATAAAATATTATTAACAACTTCGTTATAATTAAAAAAAAATTGCTATATTTTTGATGTAACGTAATTTTAAAATATTTCGGTACTTTTCCTTTTCGCCGGCCGGCGTAGAAGATAAAATCAGCAAAAATGATACATCCGAAGCCACATGGAATATTCCTTTTGGAAACTTTTACCATCACATTTTCAAAGCAAGTCGTGGTGTTTTCTTATCTGTAACTTTTTTTCATAGTGCATTAAAAATGGACGAAAGCCCAACGAAAATAAACATTGATAAGCGTTTTTTATGTGCATATTTTGTGTTGTCGCCAAAAAATCCTGCTTGGCGAGCTTTGCGTCGTAAAACGGAAAAGTTCCAATATTTCTATCTCAGAATCTCTTGTTTGGCATAAGTCTTTAAAAATGAATTTTGAATTAATATTTCTACTTCACGGTTCTTTTGTTAAGTATTCAATATTCGTATTTGAAAATTAGAGACTATGTTTTTATTTATTTATGTTTTTGCACTATGTTTCTTCGACTTTCTTGGAAAGTGACAAAATAAAACTTAAAAAAAAAAAGAAATCTTGAGTTTATTTTATGATAAGAGTACAAAATGTTTATAAATATGTTATTCTCTCTTAAAATAAGAATTAACTAGCATCCTAGTCTTAATTAAATAAACTTTAACTATTTATAATAAATAATTTGGTTATTTAAACAATTACTTGGATGTATCAACAGTGTAAATAAAATCGTTATTAGCCATAATGGAAGGAGTTTAAATCATTTCTTCCCTGTGACCCAGCTAAAGGTGTGGAAGGAATTAAAAGATCACTTGACATGATAAATTCCAATTATTTTATTTATCACTATAATCAACTCAAACACAAATAACACTTTAAATAGGATAATTTAGTCATGCAATAGAGAGAAGAGACAAGATTCACGTTTGGGGAACAAATATTGTAATTTGTTTCTTTATTAGGCATATCAAATACTGTACTTTATTATATGTAACTTCACACACATAATAAAGTTCAGATACAATTGACAATTTAAAAAAAATGCATACAAAATTTAAAGGTCGAGATCAAAAGTAAAAGCTATCCCAATTATCCTAAGCGAAAATAAACTACACACATAAATTAAAAGAAAAAGCTATTTCTTTTACAAAAGTTTGAAAAAATGATCAAAATATTAAAGACATTTTAATTAAATTCAAAAAAGATGAAAAGACAATATACAGTTTATATAACAGAAGAAAAATAACGCAAAACTCTCGGGAAATAAAAGTCTCTGCGAGATTCAAAATAATAGAAATATAAATAACTATACACGAGGTAATTGGAAGACTTTTTACAAGAGTTATAAATAAGATTTTGTCAAGAGAAAAACTACAAAGAAATTTAAATTATGATAACAAGGCTCAAAAAAGCTGCAGTAACAAGTGTGATATTTTAAAGAAAAGCTTAAAACCCCTAATTCTTCCAGCATATTAGTCCCAAAACAAAGAAATTCTGGTTGAATTTACATTAAAAAATACAAAGATATTTATAAAAATATCACTGAATGGGCTGAGAGCTAATAATTTGTCTTAAGAAAAAATAAAACTCAACAATAGAGTTATCCATTATCAGAATTGAAGATGGTTGAAAAGTTAGCTTTTCCAGTGTTCCAAATATTTGAGAAGTCTAATCTATATTTATCTTCCTGAAAGAGTTGTTAAAATAGAAAGTCAATAATTGTCGAGTTCAACTCAATCCAAGTCATAATAGTGGTAAGTTTCAAGGTCAATCATAACAAGTAATATAAGAAAAAATTTTAAGTCAATTCTTATTTTGAATGGATGAATAGAAAGTATTTTATTAACGATGGAGAATTTGAACAAGATTATATATATATATATAGAGAGAGAGAGAGAGAGAGAGTTAAATAATAGTAGGAATTGAAAAAAGAACATGATTTGTCTGCATTGTTGTAACAATGCACACCCGGTTTGGCTAGTTCTGAAAAACCGGTTTTCGATGTCAGCTTTTGTCATTGTTTTAAAAGTTACATTGTTACAACAATAGAGACAAATCTAAATTGGCGTCAAAAACCGGTAACTAATTTATTAATATTTGAAAAAACTGTATTAACATCAATTGCACTACAAGTTTAAAAAAATATATTTATTCGAACTTGTGATTGTGGATGAATAAAAAGTATTTTATTAACGATTGAAAATGTGAACAAGATATATAAATATATATATATATATGTATAGGGAGAGAGTGACTAATAGAAAGAATTGAAAAAAGCAGTGAAAAATAGTAAAGATAATCGTCATCATAGCAACAAATCTACTCTACTTGTATCGCAAAAAGTTATAGAGCCAAAATCAAAATTAATGTTGTCAAGATAAATAGTTCCCAGTTAAATTTTAGGGTCGATGATATATTTAGTCATCAAGATGGTTCATTTAAAGGAAGACACTATAAAAGACAAATAAAATGAAAAGTAAATCCGTCATAATGTAAATCTAAATCTTTCAAAGCTCAAATTCTTTCTGAGCTACAAAATGCTTAAATTAAACAGCCCAGGAACCCGTTTTAAGAACTTTACTCTACATTATGGCTTAATCTGTCATTTGAAATATAACAGGATTCATTATAGTTTTTTTATTTTATTTAGAATATAGCATTTACCTTATTTAGAATATAGTATTTACCTTATTTAGAATATAGTATTTACCTTATTCAATTATATAGTATTACCTCATTAAATAAAGTGTTACCTTATACACAATGATTATATCTCCACAAATACACAATGGAGCTATACCCTATAATTACTTACGTATATAAGCTGAAAACTTTTGGAATCAGTATATTTTAAAGTTAAAGTTGTAAGCTTTTTGGGTTTGAATGAAACTTATATTCTAAAAAAAAGAAAAAGAAGTCACATAAATCCTTCAAAACTAGTGACAGAATAAGAGTTTCCCTTTTGTTCTTAACAAGTGCATTCACTCATTGGGATGTCCGAATGCATATGCTCAGTATGGTGCGAGTTTTTCCTCCAGAGCATGAAAAGTAGGTCGACGATCACATATGCCGGTTATATATTTCTCTTTCCGTTCATCGGCGCCCCCCCCCCAAAGAAGAAGTCGCGCGGAATGTAAGATTAGATCATATGGTGTATAAATGAACAGAAAATGTGTTAACTTCAGATAAAATCACCGAAAATAAAAATAACATCGTTGGCGTTTGATTTACAGCAATTTAATTGGAAAATATCCCGCTTGTTTCACCCACTTCGCAACATATTGAAAATGACATATTTTTTTTCCTAATCTGGCTTATAAACAAGTTTGGAGTTTTGGGTAAATATTTGAAGAAAAATCACATTCTCGTTTTATTTACTGATCGGCTGGCATTTAGAAATATATGGTAAGCATTTACTAAATGTTGAATCGAATTTTTAGCTGCTCTAGCGAAGCAATATGTACTCTACTCAGTATCATTCAATTTAAGTGATGATTTCGCTTTACACTCAAAAGCTTGATTTACTTCCGTAAATTAAGAAAAGGTTTACATCAACTCTTGCTAAATATTTACTAGGCTTCTATCAGAAACTAAAATAAAAATCATTATACTTCAACATAATCAATACCCATCTTTTGTATTGAAGTGGAATAATCGCTATGCTTAGTAAGAAGTGTTGATATATTTTGTCTAAAAGGTTTATATATATATTCTTAGAGTGTTAGAAACTGAAAACCGTGATTTGTGTATGAGAATTTTCCTCCGAGATTCAAAGAATGCTAAAGAATTTTAGCAATTTAATACAATAATCTTCCTTTCAGACTTTTGAAATAAAACAAAATAAATAGAAAGGCTCTTCAACAATGTTTACAATAGTTTAACAGATAATAGTTTTTCTGTACAGCTGAGTTGCACCAGACACGAGCGCTTCAGCTGCCTCCTGAAAAGCTTTATTTTGATTCAAGTTTCTTGAAATAGAATCCTGAAAGCGTCTAAAAGCTTTGGCTTAAAAGTGCATAAAGGATAGTAGAATTTATTAACAATATGTGTTTATTCTTGGAGTAGAAAATTTATTTTCTTAATGATAAATTGCTTTTAATGTCTGAAGTTTTATACATTATGGAATAAAAGAAGTCACAAAAATGTAAGTATTTTCTTAGGCTTATAAATAAATAAAAAAGATTCTTTTTGGCTGACAAAAAGCTAAATGAATAAGATCTATAGAATGTTCTAAACAGAATAAATATAAGAATTAAGTATTAGTCAAAATAATACATTCATTAAAGATTGAAATATAAATTTGTCATTTATATTGAAAAAAAAACTAAGAATAATGCGTGTCCCATGGTACGATTTATACAAAAAATTTTAATTTAAGGATTTTCAAAATTTTTTTGGCTGCATCCTATGTTTGTATACTATGTAAAACAGATCTTGTGCTCAAAATTTCATAAAAGGATAGCCATTTAATTTTTTAAAGGAAAAAACTTACAATTTGTGAAGTGATTTTAAAATGCTACTTTTCCAACATAAATTTATGTACACGCATGAAATTTGATTTACAAGTACGTCAAACTATGTATAACAAAAGTTGGTATGGGTTTTGCGATAACATGATTGGTATTCATACAATATTTCTTTTTATGAATGCTTATCGAAACTTCCTTAAAAAATGTATAAATTCTCAGTTCATATATTTTTAAAAAAATACGTATTGCTTTGATACAAAAATGCATACCAACTTTTGTTACATGTACTATTAGCAATAGGGAAAAAAATCAAAGCATTAGGCACAATAGGAAAAAAAAGCCTTAGCATTTTAAATGAAGACAAACTAGTTATTTTATCTTTCTCAGGTAAGTAAGTTTAAAGTTTTGATTTGCCATACGAATGTGAATAAAAACAGACGTAAAAGTTATCATAATTCTGGGTTTTTTAAGTTTACAGCTTTTAAATTTTATGAAGTTACAGAGAAATATATAATGAATAATTTAAGCTAAAAAAAATTATTTTTGATTGTTTGACCGATTTTTTTCAATTGAATTGTGTTTTGTCCTTTAAAACAATAAACTACAACAAATATAAATAACCTTTATATTTATCTGTGAACATATGTTGTAAAAGGCGTTTATTGATTTATATTTTCAAAAACATTATATCTATAAAATTTATTAAAAATATAATTTATATGCATATTTTTTCGCAGTTGGTAAATGTAGCAATAAAAAAATCTTATGAAAACAAATTATTTAATTCAGAAATATGGACATAGTAAACAACAACATTCGCACTATGAAATTTAACAGTTTTAAATTTCTTTTATTATGAATAGCGCTCAAAGGAAAAGATCGCAATCAAACCATTTAAAAAAATATATATTGAAAAATTTTGGAATAAAAAGAGAAACCAATGCTTTGCTTTGACCCGCAAGTGTTTCTAATCATTATGTTATACTAACTATTGATATGCATTGCTTATAAAATTTTAGCTTCACTTGAATTCATATGATTTACATTCTAATGTAGTAGTAAACATGTACAACTCATAGAGAAAAATTTTTCTCGTTTAGTTTGATTCAAATCTTGTTATCTATTGATATCACAGGTGCGATTCTTTACATACTATAGGAAGATTTAGACTCTGGTTTTCCCAACTTCAAAACAGCGAACGGTGTTCCTGCCAGTTTTATTTCAGCTTCTATTTATTAAAAATGATTATTCGAAACGAAGCGACTTATTTCCTTAAAACTTTATTTATACTGCTTTCCCTTTCCATACAAGTTAAATAAATTATTTTATTTAAAAAATCAAATATCAATGAAGCGTGAGAATTTAAATTAAAAATGGAATCAAAAAATGCAAATTATTTAAAAAAAGTGGATGTAAAGTAAGTGCAGTTAAAAAATACAGTTGTTGATGTTAAATAGTTGTTATAAGACTAACTCCTTATTACCAGAAAAAAAAATGATATCTATTCGTTGGAATGTATGAGTGAATATTAACATTGCACATGAGGGCTTTTGGCGACGGACCTTGTAAATTTGAACCATGGTTAAGTGACGAGGACGACACATGTACTTGCACCCTCCTCTCATAGCTTCCACACACTAAGGGGAGGACGTTTGAACCTCAACATATTTAACGTGAATTGGCCCCCTCTGCATAGCAGGTCTTCAGCTTTACTGGGCTCGAACTCCTGACATGCCAATCACGAGTCTACCTGGACCACTAGGCTATCGCTGCCCTCTATAGGTTGAAAAAGTATCATTTGACATCAGTATCATTTCCTCTCTAGTTTTGTATAAGCGTACAATTTTGTCTAACGTCCATTATCTGAATTCAAAGGTATCAACATTTTGTATTACTTTGCCCTAAAAAAAGTAAAGCAAAACCAGTGTCAAATATATAGAATATAAATCGATAAACTTAGATATTTCTAATGTTATAGTAGCATTGAAAAGCATATTGTGTCCAGTTATTACTAAGGATACCTTTTCAATCGGATTCCTTTTCAACACGCTTTTATAAGTTTCACTTGTATGTAACGGAATCTTAAAACTCGATTTTTACCCACTTTAAAAGATCGGATTAATTCAAAATTTTGCACACCTGTCAAGAACCGATGACAATACATTAATTTCATAATTTTGTTCCATTGTCTTTATCAGGATCGTCAGGAATAACGATAATCAGATATGGTGACAATTCCAGAAACTTTTTCCAGATTTGGCAACTCGTTGAATATACAATTTTCAAATTTGGCGACTAATTCCTTTTGCCATTTTCAGATTTGGCGAGTAATACCATAAACTGTTTCCAGATTTGGCGACTAATTCCAGATTTAGCGGCTAAAAGAATAAGGTGTAACCCTATAAGCGAGTGTTTTTAATTTAAAGCTAATTATATGCAAGTGCAAAATACACTTGTGGTTATTACAAATAAAACAAACAAAAAAAAAGTGTTCTTTATGTGAGGAAATGGAGGGTGGGGGCATGTGTTAGCAATTTCTTACCATAATATAGACATTTTTCTGAAAATGAAAATAAAAAAAGTGCTCGTGCATGTGAAAAAAAATAATTTATCTTCTAACTGCTATATATTTTTTATTTTTATAAAGCAATACGTTTAGAAGTGATGATACGAATTAATATTATAGCAATGCGTTTAAAAGGGGATAGTACAAGGATTAATAAGTATTGCCATGCTAATATTTCCTATATTATAGTACGAAGTTAAGTGAAAATTAGAAGATTTCGGAGTATTTCAGTTTTGCAAATTTCGGAGCTTGCATCTCATTTCATATAAGTAATATGAATTTTTTCCATTTAGCATGTCTTGTTTGAGTATTGCGTACTTTGTTATAACGTTTAAATAATTTAAAGTAAATTATCGCAAAAATTTGTTTGTAAGGGTTTCGTGTCCAGTTGAATGCCTTTTTTTCTATGATGCGTTCGATTCCTCCCCCCTTGGGAACCCCAACGATCAGCTAGATCTGCACCTATACGAACATGAGGAGGAGAGAGAGGTACTGTGACACACAAATAAAGTATATTTTATGTAAGAATCCTCGTTGTATATATTTAAAACTTAGACCAAGCGTACAAGCATTAATTCAAATATCTTACTTTATTCAATTTAATAATGACTATTTTACAATTTATTATTTTTTTTTACTTAAAAAAGGATTTTAAAGCTGTTGAATATTTTTGTATATTTCTTGATAATAGCTAAGAAAAAAACACAATTTTAGAATAAACATTAATTAGTTATAAATGAAATTTTCAGTATATACTTAATAAAGTTCGTATAATGCAAAATGGGACAGATTTCGCCTCATAGAAAAGAAAGATAAAAAAAATAATAAAAATATAAATTGAACAAATCTTTTCCATGTGTAGCAATTTTCTACGTCACGAATTTTTTTTTCTAGCTGGAAAGCTATAGTTTGGAGGATAATATCCCATTTTTCTCTGAAGGCAATTTTGAGATTGTGCACATTTTAGAATGAGTGATTATTTTGCAAAATATGTCAACCGATAGAATTCCAAGCCTGTTTTTTAGGATTTGAGTCCGATGAAAACGCAAACCATTCAGCGTTCTCAATATGTTCAGTGTCAAGAGTCTCAGGATTTCTAATGTCCTCTGTGAGAATCGTCAACTTTGAGCAGAAAGTCTGGATCTACTGCCTTCTATATACTCGTTGTAAAAAACCATGAATATTCAGAAATAAATTCTTTGATTCATTGCCTAGGAAATGTGTTATTATTATAATGACATGAATTACAAAAGAAATCATGATGAAATATGCAAAAATCTAACTATAGTTTTGTATTCTTACAGGAAAAACTGTACATTAAATATAGATTTTTCAATTTTTTTTATATTTGCAAGGAAAAAAAAAGATTTATGTAACTGAAGTTATATAGATCTTTCTTCGTTTTGCAAAACCTTTAACATGTTTATTTTTAAATGAAAAAAAGGACTTATCACATTGCTAGAGGAATTTTTTTTCATGATAAGCAAGTTGTGATGTGTATGTGTATCACTTAACTTTTTATTTAATTATCTTACCATTTTCTTCTTTTTTTCACATTTTTCAATTAAAGGAAAAATATCTACTGAACAAACATAATTATGTCTTAACGAGCTAAAAATCAATTTTTCTAAATTAAGGCGCTCTTTAATTTAGTGAAACGAAAGTCTTTTTAAATCATATTTGTTTAAAAAGTTAATGACTAATTTTAGGTTTTTACTCTGAATTTTATTCTGTTTTCTTTGCTTAGATTCTTTTCAGCCATTTACAAAGTTTTACAATGGATTTGTTTCATTATGTGAAAACATTTCTTCAAAAATAACTCAAAGTTTTTCAGTTTCATAGTGCTTGGTTGAATGCCCAATTTAAAAAGCTAAAAAAAAGAGAAAAAATTCACTTATGACTTTTTAAATTTGATTTTTTTTATTTAAAAATGTATATGCGACATGCGAGAGACTAAATTCTTATTTTACTCTCAACGGGAGAGAACAATGCGACAATGAAAAATAAAATAAAAAGAAGTTTAGGCACACACTTCTCTCTTCTTTCAGATTTTTTTAAAGCATCGTTATAATATTTTTTCAGTTGTTTGTTATTCAACAATGCACTGTGAACTTCGAATACAAACTTTACAGAATGTTATTATACGTTTAAAATGTGGTCTTATCACTAAGGGAAAAAACAGAGATTTTAGCTTTTTAGGGTAAAATTTGTCTTTATGTTTCTGTGGCAGTATTCCCAAAAGTTTTATGACTAAAGTTTTGCACGATGGCATATTTCTTTCCTTCTTGTTTGATACAGTTTTGATTATATTAAACAAGAAGAGAGAAAACCTGTTTGAATAAAGTATAAATTGGACTCATTTATAGGTGCTTTAAAAATATATATCTTTAGTCTGTAGTACCTATATATCGTCGAAACTCTTGCCTTTATGTAAATGAAATGTTAGAACCGAAAACCAAAAAAAAAAAAAAAAAAAAAAAGGGAAAAGATTATGTGAATACATTCAAATCTAATCTATATATATAAAAATAGATATTTGTATATATGACCTCGCTTCATTCCAACATCATTCAACCAATCATTATGAATATTAGCATGAATATGTATTTTGCTGTGGAGAAGGTTTTTGTGCAATCCTCTTTGTTGCAGCTCGCCACCAGGTGGTGTTGCAGCATTTGTACTTCTGCACCATTCAATCAATCAGGGTATACCAGCTAGTTTATTGTAAACCTGTTTGGCTATTCATCAATTATGACCAATCTTTACCTAAAGTATTGAGCTCACCTGGAGATAGAATCAGGGCACATTCGTGACTGATGCTGGAATATATAAAGAGCTCATGCATTGTCTTAGAGACATAAGGAAAAACGCGCATAATGTCTCTAGCGAACTGTAGAAGAAGCCTAAAAATTTATAGGCTGGCTCTTAGGCACTCCAAATATTTCAAGTCTAGAGAAATAATGAGAAATGCACGTAAAGTCTTTAGGGATATAATGAGAAACGCACGTAAAATCTTTAGACATAATGAGAAACGCACGTAAAGTTTAAAGAGACATAATGAGTAAAGCAGCTGCTTCATAGGATTCTGATAAGTGTTAAATCGTTAGGTGTCAGCCTTTATAAAGATTGATTTTAAAAACGAGGAAATTAATGGGATGCTCACATGTAACCGTAGTGAGTACATAACGAATTGGTACTAAAGGAGAACAGAGACAATTGTGTATAGTTCAACACAGCCGAACAGCTATGTAGATCGATATCATCAGTAGATACAACAGTAACGACTTAGACAATATGTCTCAAAACACCTTGAAATTTACATTACCTCGTGTGGTTCTACGTAGCTGGTGTCTAAATCGCGTCCTTCGGTACATAGATTCGTTATCTCATACGATCATTTTCTGCATTTAAATACATAAATCTATTATTTGGTGGAAAATTTAAGCAAATTTTAAAGATTACCTACTATTTTTAGGTTTTCTATTTTTACCAATACCTTCTGTTGTAATACAACGTGTAATCTGCATTATTCGCTGTTATATAATTTAAAAGCAGTATTTTGTGTTTTCCGATATATTTCTCTATAGATTCTAATAGACAGTTATCAGAAGAATATGAATTAAAATTTTTGTAGCAATTACAACAAATTAGAAGCAGTATTCGGCACATTTCTTATAAGGCTACTCCCCTCCCATACTCCCAATATCCTTTTTTACCTAAAAACGTTTTCGTTCCTACTTAACTACGGAATATTCTTTTGAATTTGTAGCCTTATTGTATTTTACAGTTAATTATATTTAACTGAGTACGTATCTTTTTTTAAGGAATGAATTAATTTGAAATGAAATGTTTCCAATGACCCGATAATTAATTAAGTACTCAAAAGGTGAATATTTAAAGTGTTTGTAATTTATCTAGAGACAGAAAGATCTTTGATTACATAACATGAGGTAACTGACAGTTATTTTAGCGCTACTTTGATGTCATGGGAAACTCGAGAACAAACTAGTCCTTTGAGAGTGTCAAATAAATGATGTATGCTGGCGTGACGCTCACTTAATGAGTTTCAGTAAATCTTCTGTAATAATGAATTTTAAATATCTTAAGGGAATATATCCTGGTCTTAGTTCGTTGAGATTTCAGTTTTGATTCTGGATAGCTTACATTCTATTTTTATTTAATTAGTGACCCATTATTACTATATTGTACAATACTACTATATATAGTATTTTAATATTAATTCAGATTAGATGAGATATAAACTGGCATTTAAACTGTCAAACTGTTCTACAAACTCCTATTTACGTGATGTGAAATTTCGGATTTAAATTCAGCCGTAACCTCTGCATGTTTACTTTGATTGAATCGAAACTCGAATTTTGACGCTTCATCCCCTAATGCTAGAGTTTAGTATTAAGTTTTAATGGACGAAATTGATGTCTAACATATGCTCAATATACTTTAATTTTTAATTCAATTTGAAGCTATTGAAATAGTTTTATTACATAAATAGATGACAAAAAAAAAGGTTTCCGAGACTACCCTAAAATTGTGAATTTTGCAAAAAAGTGACACTTTTTTATGATTCTATTTTATAGGCCATCTTATTAGCTTTATAAAATTCAAGTTTATTATTTTCCGTTCACTAGAGCAAAAATTATAAGTGTTTTAGTACAAACAGATGCCATTACTTTAAATAAAGTGTCATACTTTAAAACGCGTTTTACTCAAAATGGGTTTTTTGAAAATGCTCAAACGGGGACAGCAATTGCTGAAAAAGTCTTGAAAGTAATTAACTGAAATTTTTTGTGTATGTTCTGTATAATACTAGAAGTGTTTTAACTTTTAGATTTAACAATCACTGTTTTATTACAAAATTTACAGCCCCTTATATTAATATAATCACTGTTTTTTTTAAAGCAATTTCCTATAATAACTAAAATAAAGTGCCCTAGTTTTTGTAAAAATTTAAATATCTCTTATCTTGAAGGTTATTTCAAAAATGAATAACATAGCAACACATGAGAAATGAAAAATTGAAAATTTACTCATAGTATTTTGGTACAAAACTGGCCCCATTTATGTTTTTTTTTGTACATTTTTACCAATTTTTTCCATTTAAGTAATCATAATTTCTTTCTCTTATCTTTATTTTAGCCTATTTTCCTTAATATATGCTAAAAAAATCTGAAAACTACAAAAAAAAATCTCCATATCTTTATTTTTTATTTAAAAAAAAGTTGTCGCACGTAGTTGGATACCTTAAATTGTGGAATTAAGAAAGTAAATTCAAATAGAAAATTTAAAGAGTTGCACTTTGGTGATACATATTTGGTATTATCACAATCCTCTGATAATTTTGAAAGACTATGCAAAAATATTTAAAAATCTGTACATTTTAAAGTTTTTAAAATTTTCTTTAAATACGGTAAGGACGAATATTTAATTATTGTAACATAACACACACACACACACAACAAAAAAAAAAAAAAAAAAAAAAAAAAAAAAAAAAAAAAAAAAAAAAAAAAAAAAAAAAAAAAAAAAAAAACAACACACAAACAATATATATGAGGTGTTACACAAAAAAAAAAAAACGTGACTGATTCAATAAATCATTATACGTACAGAATCAGTTCGCCGTGACCGTATCACCTTCAAAGTAGTTCCCTTCAGCATTCACACACATCTGCATTCGGAGCTGCCTTTCCTGTTAACTGTTCTGGAATGAGGTTTTTGGATGTCACTTTAAAGATTTTCCGTTTTTGCTCGAACTTCTTTAACTCAGGTAAAATGAGTTCCTTTTCCGCACGATTTAACTGTAGGATACAAAAAAAGTATCATGGGGTGAAATCAAGTGAATAAGGAGGATGCTCCACCATAATAATGTTTTTGCTGGTCAGAAACTACTTGAAAGATAGAGCCGTGTGAGTGAGTGGATTGTCTTGGTGCAACAGCCATCCATCACTCCCCAATTCTGGTCTTTTTTCCCTAAATTTTTCACAAAGTCCCTTTAGTACTTCAATGTAGTAGTGTTGATTAACAGTGATGTGAATGGAAACCCACTCATATCACGAATTCTGGCAATGTTTTGACCCGTAATCGTTGACCTTGGGCATCCAGCACGTTCATCATCTTCCACACTGTCCCTTCCCACCTGAAAACCGCTTATGCCATTCAAACGCATGTGCACGAGTTTCACCTCCATAAGTATCAGTTAATATTTGAAATGTTTTCGTGGCTGATTTCTTAAGTTTCACAAGAAACTTCATGTTCCCGGCAGAATGCAGTTGCACGTGTTCACTCAATGACACAGTGCTCCCAACTGAAGAGATCGATCAAGGCGAAACTGGCTAGATGGATCGAAGAGATGCGTGGGATGACGTTATCAAAACAGTTGTTACCAACGCTTTACTATTTTTTCAAGTTACATACTTATTCTTGTATTTGTGTGTATCAGATCATGTGTTTTTATATCTTTTGAAAAGTAATCTTTTTCTGCTTGAATTCTTGTTTTCAACTTCGTAGAGGTTTCTCCCGCACTTTCACCTTAAGCTGAATTCTTGGATTTATTTTTGAAATTGTTTGATTGCAGAGTCTTTCTTCTGAAGGAACCATAGTATATGAAAATATATATTTCCATTTAAACAGAACTGAAGTGAAGAAGAAGAGGGGTAACAAAAAAGTTTTCAAAGTATAAAATGATAGGGCGAGTCAATACTAGTGAAATTATACAACTTAAAATATTTAATAATCTAACAGAGTGGTGGCAAAAAGTCTTAAATAAATGTCTTAGAAGACAACATGAATCTTCAGGATGTCTGCACAAAGACTCTTTTTAGAGGCAAATACTACTTACATTTTTTGTTGTCCTGAACCAAGCTCAAAGATCCTTCCGAGGATAAATGCAATGTAATGCCGTTAACACTGAAAAACACAAATTTAATATTTGCTTCACATTTAGTAATCTATTTTGTTTCCTTTGTGAAGGAATATAATTAGTAGAAGCCAACACTTTCGTGGCAAACACAGAAAACAAGCGCCAAAGATATATTATACATATTTTACAAATCTTGAAAATACTGCGAATAAGAGCGATGAGACAAGAGTTATGTTGTGAATACGTTACGCCATATGAACTCTCGAAGGTTTTTTAAACTCCAAATATATTAGTGTAGGGATGGGCATTAAATCGATCGCGATCAACCAGTGAACCGCAAAAACATTTTGGGGTGACCACCTTTACTAAGACCTAAAAGAGCCAAACTAGAAGAAACATATTTATGTAACACCGACGTCAGCCAGACTGGAGAATTAGTTTTTCACGATCGACACGACTGTGTTTACTAAAGCAAATGATTTGATAAGTATGTAGACGACACATGTACCTTCATTAGAAGCGTTAGCACGCTCACTACTGCTGTAGGGATAAAAAGCGATCACTACGATGCCAGCCGTAGAAATTAATCCCCCCCCCCATACGCTGATTTAAGGGAAGAATAAATGTTGATGATTAGCTTTCACGGGATTGAGTTCTAGAGTTGATGTCATGTCCTACGATGATGCGGGAATCAGTGGCGACAAAATCTAAATACATACGTCCGTTTCAGATTCATCAGTTCGAGAATGCTCTCTGCATTGAATATGTTCACGCTCCACGGTCTAGCAGTCGTTTATAGTTGTTCAATCATTGAACTTGACAGTTCTGCATTAACTATGTTTTTGCAGTAAAATAATGATCTGAGGTATTTTAAAAGAAGGGTTCACCGTCGGAAACAAGAAAAGAAAACACACAATTTTAATACAGATTAGCCACATCTGCGCCACTGGGTGAGCCGCAACACCTTAAAAACATTAGAAGCAGCCCATACCCTGGAAAAGTCCACCCATATTTGCACTAGTCTTATCATATATTCCTCGATATAAATAGTTAGCTATATTTTAACAGGGCCGTGGGTAGCCTAGTGGTTAGAGCATCGGACTCCAGACCGGAAGGCATGGGTTCGATGCCCGATACCATCAAATACACTCCCCGAGTACACACGGAGTACATGCTCGTTAAATCAATGAATCCGAATGGTGTCACCATCTATCGAGAAAAAAATCGTACTGTCACCTTCATGGGGTTCAAAGCTTAGGCTAACGACAGGCGTAGATCTAGCCCGTTGCCATGATGAATTTCGTGGGCCACGATCTGACTACGTCAGACAGGTGGCATAAGCAACATATTTTAACAGTCATACCCTAACAAATATAATCTCCAAGAAAAATTCATACTTGTTTCACTTTTTCGATTCATAGCCACAATTTGAGAAGCACAAATCACCTTTACCCAATAATTTTGAACCGAGAGAATTCAAATACGTGAGAAAATAAAACAAACAAAACATAAGATCTCATAAGCTGTGAAACACAATTTTAATTCCTGCCTCTAAGTACCACTACGAATCGTTTTCTGCACTGAATATTATTAGCAAAATCCAGCATTCCCTTGCCAAATATAGCAAATGAAATTTTGATGACATATTATGCATGTTTGCCAGCTCTGTTCATTTTGTGAAAACACTAATAGCTAACGTGAGCTTCGGGGACTGCGGAGAGGAAAATTGAGAAGCCTACAATTGGATACTTGAGTGTAATTTATGCAAGCAAAGACAAGTTGTTGAGAATGAATATAAAATTATACGAGAAAAGTGCTAGTCTGTTGAATGAGACGATTTAAAGATCATAGAGGCTGGCTGTTTTTGGTATTCTAGCGGTTTTATTATGGGATGAATTGTACTTGTAATGGAATGCATCATATTAATAATTATAAATGAATTTGAGGAAGATGAAATTTGTATTCGAAATCGGTCTAAATTTAATAATTTTTTCTAGTTATATATTAGTAATGGCGGAGTTTTTGTTTATAATTTTCGTTTTTATTTTTATACTTATTTATCATCGAAGGATTGAAAATGTATTAAGGAAAGTCATTCAGTTTCTCAAAAAATGTATTATTTATATATCTAAATGTTTGAAATGATTCGTAAAATATGTAATTGTCAAGTTCTTTGCATTGAAATTGTGATTATTCGCACTATAGTTTGTAAATTCATGATTTATTTACCTGACAAGCACATTGTTTGTTATGTTAAATTGAATTTCATTTGATTTTTAAAAGATTAATTATTTTATTAAATGTTTCTCATTTATTACCCACTAAAATTTCTATTTTGCTGGATAATGAATACACTTATAGAAATATTTCAATAACTCCAGGGTCAGTCCTGCAGAATTTCGAAGACAATATTATATTATAAATTACACCATTTGTGAACTAAATTGTTCTTATTTAGTTTTATCGTTTAATTAAATATATATAAATATTTAAATGTGATATTTAATTTTCTCAACTAAATTTATCGAATGAACTTTTTCTCCTTTGAATCATTGTTGATATTTCTTCATGTTGCATTTTAATATAGCATGTAATCGTTTAGTTTGCTTGTTACTGAACAAATAATTTGTTACTCTGTGACAAGATATAGTTTCAAATTTTGCTAATTAAACTTAAAAAGTATAATTTCGTCAAATTATTTGTGGTAAATAAAATTTTTTAAATTGTTTGAACAAGTTTATTTGCTGTTTTACATTCATGAGGTTTTATTATTTATCGTTCTGGAATTTAGATTCTTTCCTTTAATTTTTCTTCTTTTTATGTTGAGAGAAAAAAATGGAAAACTAGAGTTATTCAGTATTTTACTCATCAATTCTTTAGTTTCATATTCATTTTTTGAGGAATGAATTAAAAAATCCTTATATATAGTTTTTTTTAAAAAAAGTAAAGTTGCATATTAAATTTGTATGCTTGGTAATGAGAATGCCCCCACATATTTACTTTTCTTAGAAATTCGTGTGTGTTGCTTTCTGAATAATTCAATTCCACAAGCTATTTTTCTATCTCCATTACATAATAAACTATCTCATGTTTAAACCATTTATGGTTGTAGGCGGTAAGGGAAACTCCTATTACAATATTTGTTTAATGTTCACGAAAAAAGATTTTCGTTGAAAAACTAAAAATACTTTCTGCTTGAAGACATATAATAAAAATAGTACGTAAACAGGAATCTTTGAAAATTATCTTCAATAAAAAGCTTCCATAGATTTTTTTTAATAAGACAAAGAAGAGATTTTAAATTAGATTATACATATTTACAAAACAACTAACCTGTGATATTAAGATAATAATCCGAAAAAAAATCTCTATATCAAAGCAACATAAAAAAAAACCATAGCTTTTATGCATGGTTCCCAAATGGTTCAAAACATCAACGAAATTTATAAAAAAGACTTTGATATATAATTAATCTCCGAAGAATCATAAAAAGTTAAGAATCGTGTCAACAAAAAAACTACAGGATTTCCCTGGATATTCCCTCTTTGTATTATAGCAAAACAAGAATCTTTGAAAGGAACTTCGAAGTTTTTAATCAAGATAAAATAAAAGATCACAGTATGTAAAAAATTACTTAATGCAATAAGAAATACAAGTATGGAAGAGTGCCAGAACATATGTAATATAAATGAGATACCAGATTAACTATAGAGTAAATTCCAAAAAATATATCGATCACATACGTATTTTAGTTCAATTTTGATTACATTTAAAAAAAATTCCAATGGCTTATTACAAGACAACTGCAAACAGAATGAAAAACAGAGAATATTGACAAAAAACAAGAAAAAAAAATATAAATAAATAAAAAATAAGAAAAGAAGCACACAAGCCCACAGTTTAGTCTATAAATCACACATTTTATGTCCCAATATCTGCTCCACATGGATCCAGAGCTGAGTGCACGGCAGCATGCCAAATGAATGGCGTCCATTTCTTTATTGGAGTCGCACAGTTTATAAAGGGAACTCTGGGCAATGTTTAGATGCTTGGATAGGCAGTCGTGGCCAGTGGCGTTTCGAAAATTGGTCACAGCTCTACCTCATGGCCATTTTGGAATATAAAGGATTTTGCTAAACTACACTCTGGTTGGTGAATTTGGACTTTGGTTGAATTTGGACCAGAAGTGTGTTCTCTGTAGTACTTCTTTATAATTCTTTTGGCACTATAAATCTTGACTACATTGTTATGAGAAATTTATATAAGCTGATTACTGAACCTTTTGCATATTGTTGAAGCAAACTTTGAAACTTCTCAAAGAAACTTCTCAACTGAAGAAAAGAAACTTCTCAAAAAAGATTCTCAAAAAAGAAACTTCTCAAAGAAACTGAAATGCACTAAATTACCTGTAGTAAGCAGAAAACATACCTATATTCTGACAAAAGACTAAGAAGATTTCAGTCGTAATTCTTAGAAAAATAGCTTGAAACCATTATAAAAATGAAAATTCTACCATCTAAGATCAAAAAGCAATTAAAGAAAGTGTCTAAACTTGGAGTGGCAACGAAGTTAAAGCCTTTTAAATAAGCTTAAAAAGCTTACGGCTTCAATGCCTTTTTACTACCAGATGCTTAATATTGTTAAGTTCTAGCTGGACGTGGACAAAATAGAGCTTTCCATAAACGAAACATGTTTCGAAGGAACAGGTACAAGAAGTATGTCTCCTTTTTTTTTATAACTGTCATGTTTTTAACTCAATTAAAATGAGAAAAGTTCTACAGATTAGTTTAATATCATTTCAATTGAAGAGCTGTGACCTCAGACTTATCGTGCAGTAATACCCCTATACGGCGAATATCTTCTAGCGGTACTAGATCTCAAACTCATTTCAACAAAAAACATGATAACTATAAATTCATAACCATGATCAAAACCATATTTACATAGATACGCTTAAAAGATACTGACAACTATTTTAGTCAATTGTATGTGTGAAAGTTCCCTCCGATGGGTCTATAAATGACTACCAAGCTTTCTTTGGGACTAAACACTAGGGGTTTCGCGTCAGATTGACCACCTGACAGGAACATCTGCTCATGCACCTGTGACACTGAGACGGGCTCAGTAGGCCTTGGCTCTCATGGGATGTTGCACTACTGAGTTTCGTTTTAGTATGTGTGAAAGAACATCTGAATCCACCCACAATTTTTCTATAGACCTCTTTAAAAGACGGACTGTTCATCAGAATACATGGTAACAGAATATTTTTTATTGCTAAATTATTTCTGCACTAAAGAAATATTTTTCTCGATGTTAATTTTTTTCAGTGTTACTGAAGTAGAATGGTGAAGTGTAAAAATAAAAATAGATTTAAATAGAGAAATAAATTCGAAAAGGGTAGAAAAGTAAAGCAGTAATCGTGTTTCGAGTTCAAATGAAGCAGATGGTGGAAGATCTTAAGAATGTTGTCAAAGACTATAAAAAAAAGTTTATTAGAAGCGAAAAATATAGCAAATTCGAACGTTTAAAACCTCTTACGTTATTTGAATTGAAAATCTTATGAAAAGAAGGATTTAAAGGGAAGAGGAAATAATTTAGAAAAGATTAAATAAGAGTTATTTTTAACTTCCGCATAAAAAAACCTTTTTCTAAATTTTATTTCAGATGTTTTTTAGCAGTCAAATGTAGGAAATGGTAAAGAACTTTTACGTTTGAGAGAAACAATTCTCCATAAGCTTATATAACTTGGGATATAAGCCATGTTGATTAAAATTTGACATCTCTAGTCAAGCTTATACAATAATTAAATTTTATAATTAAAAAAAATCTAAGTTATCCTTTTTTATCAATTGTGACGTATTTCTAACAGTTAAAGAATTAGCTTACATGGTCTTAGCAGTTAAGAAAATTTATAGTTTATTATAAACTATAAATATTTAAACTGGTGATTATATGTATAAAAGTAAAATTTTTATATGTTTTTCAAAAAGTTATTGCATTTTAACGTTTACATTCAATTATTAAATCCTTCTGTCGATTAACATTGTAATAAATTATTTTCTATTTCTGAATAGACACTTTCTAAAATTTGAAAAGTGAACACATTTTTAACTATATTCTTACATTTTTTGAATAAATGATTATTTTTTTAATTGGAACTCAAGTTTATTGAAAGGTACTATCAGGAAAATGATTTTAAAGAAACATTACATTGAAAATTTTCATAAATACTAGCTACTATCAATTGAAAATATTAGTGTTTTGAAGTAACTTTTATAATAATAAAACAATTATTCAAAAATAAGAAAGTAATAACTTTTTTCATAATACTTATAAGAGCAACTTTGTCAGTGTTACCTTATTAGACGCGAATTTCAAATTGAGAGAGAAGTCAATTCCTGTAAAACATCAATTCTCTAATACAGGATCCGGTAAAAAATTCTCTCCAGTTTCAAAAGGTACTTACAAACAAACAAAACAAAATACAGAAAAAAGTCTTTTATTTGTGAACAACAAACACAATGCCATTTTACATTAATTGGTTTCAAAAATTTTGTCCACTAAATGACGTTCTCCAATGGTGACACATTCACAAAGTCTTTCCCGAAAGTTCTTCAGAACATTCCCCCTGGTGCTGTTTTGATTTCGTCTGACGATGCCCACTTCCACTTGTCAGACTCTGTGAATAAACAAAATTCTCTCTACTGGGCAGCAGAAAACTCTCAAGTGTACAAACAACGCCCTACAACCATGCAAGCACTAAAGGAGGCAATCACCCAGGCAGTGGCTGCCATTCTACCGAAATTATACGAAGAACTATGGACAACTTTCAGGAAAGACTTCGACCATTGGAGGACGCCATTTAGAGGACATAATTTTTAAAACCAATTAATGTAAAATGGCATTGTATTTCATGTTCACAAATGAAAGCCTTTTTCTGAATCTTGTTTTGTTTGTTTGTACTGCCTTTTGAAACTGGGGAGGTTTTCATGCCGGACCCTGTATAAGTAAAGACCATCTTAAAACAAGGACCATTGCTAAGCTAAGAACAAGTCATTACAGAGGAAGGAAGATTGATACGGTTGGTAAAAGAACTTATAGGTATTGTAATAATAGTTCAGATACAGAGCTACCTATGTTCATATTTTTGACTGTCCAGCTATTTTTGAGAAATAGGGGTACAAGAAATAGGGGGTCTCGTTTTCGTCAACAAACCTCTATGGGGATAATATTGAACAGATTTCCAGAACAGTCATTTGGGACCATGGTACTGTCTGATTTGATCTCGTTATGGACACAACATCATCCTCATCATCATCCATAGTGTTCTCTTAAAGTGTAGAAAGATCAATTGTGTATTTTTGCTTCTCTTTTGACCTGAGATGGTAAATGGACATTGGAATAAACAAAGGTATAGTGTGCTTATCAATAAATTAACCTTTATAACATAAATTTTCAGTACTCATTCTTTTCTATATTATTTTAAACCATATAAAGAATTTTAGAAGTAAGAAATTCTTTTTACTCGTAATATAATATCGATTTTTTTCTTTCAAAACTGTTTCTGAAAAACCAATACTTTGTAATGATGTCAGATTTACGGAACCGTATTAAAAATCTCACCTTCGTGGTATGCGACACAATAAAAAACAATAGTTGTCGCACCAAAGTTAAAAATAAAGTTGAAATATTTAGATCGAGAATTAGAAGATGAAAGAACTGTTGCTTAATGGAGCGGAATTTCATTAAACTTTTTACACTTTTTCATTCCGTATAATTTTTTATACATACTTTTTGTAACTTTTCTAACAGTTGTTAAGGTATCTCTTTTCTTAGAAATGCAAGTACATTGTCAAGTTTTTCTGAAACAAAGCAATTTATTCTTACAAAAGAAGTGTTGAATGGAACGTTTTGTTTGGATAGCATTAAAAGACGTTTATTGATTTAACGTTAGTTTACATAAGAGAAATAAAATGTTTCTGAATTGTTTCGAATTTAACCCCTATGTTTTTTAAAATAATATACGAGATGCTGATGTATTCGCCATTTTGAGGCAACTGGTAGTTGGAATTATTGTCTCTTAGTTACATTCATTCATCGTCAAAAATAATTGTACTCAATAGGAAGCAATGCAAATAAATGCAATTTAAAGAATTGCTTCATCCATATTAGATATGTGAATGATTATAAAGGCAGTCACGTTAGCATTAATAATGTTTTCAAACATGTGGCGTACTACACTGGTGTGCAAAAATTAAGGACGAAGTCGAAAAATTAGCATATCAGCTGAACGAAGAGGCAGAGCGGACAGAAAGACCAATCAGGAGATTAAGTGAGGTGATGTACGGTAGCAGATATGCAGGTAGACGTAATGGGGGAGTGTCTGAGTAGTAAAGCATGTTGTCGGTGTAAGATTAGTATTTCTGGCAAAGAGATTGCACACCGTATAGCAGTTAAAATCACACCGAGTTGCTGCCACAGCGAGAAATGGCGAATAATCAATCTGTTAGACGACATCTGGATGCTTTTACCCGAGGTCGAATCATTGGGAAGTTGGAGGAAGGTCGCAGTGTGACAAGTGTGGCTGCAGAGTTCGGAATTGCTCACAGCATCGTTTCACGACTTTGGAGACAATTTCAAACTACAGGAACAGCTATCCAGGGGTTCAGTTGGGGTCGTCCACGAGGAACCACACCCGCAGATGACCGGTATATTGCCTTACAGACCAGAAGAAACAGGCGGCAGACAGCGGGAGAAATCGCTAGACACACGACACAGGCGACTAAATGGCCGATATCGCGTTTTACCGTGGCCAGAAGACTGCACGGTGGTGGTCTGTTTGCACGACGCCCTGTACGGTGTGTACCTCTAACGCCTGCCCATCGGAGAAGGCGTTCTCTGTGGTGCCGGGATTACCGGAATTGGAGAGACAATGAATGGGGACGAGTACTCTTTACAGATGAGAGCAGATTCAGTCTGAGTAGCGATTCTCATCGCATACTCATCTGGAGAGAGCGGGGAAGCCGCAATCATCCCTCGAACATCATTGAAAGGGATAGGTATGGAGGTGGCGGTGTTCTCGTTTGGGGAGGCATCATGCTTGGTAGTTGTACAGACCTTCACATCTTCGACGCAGGTTCAGTCAACGGGACCCGTTATTGTAACGAGATTCTTCTTCCATATGTGCGTCTTTTTAGATGCGCTATGGGTCCGCAGTTCCTTTTCATGGACGACAATGCACCATGTCATCGCACAGTAGCTGCCGAACAGCTCTTAGAGAGTGAGGATATTGAACGTATGGATTGGCCGGCACGATCTCCGGATCCCAATCCCATCGAGCATGTATGGGATTTTCTAGGCAGACGCTTGGCAGCTCGTACCTTACCACCAGTAACGATTCCGGAGCTTCGATTGCGCTGCAAGACGAATGGGCAGCAATGCCTCAACAACTCATTGACACCTCATTCTCAGCATGGGCAGACGCTGTGAAACCTCCCTAGCAGTCAGGGGAGATCATTCCCCTACTAAAGACCGAATATTTCTTGCTGGACACCCATCACAGGGATGTTTCGGCCTTCAGTCGCATTGCGCTCCATGCTACTTTTTCAATAAAGCTTCTTTTTATCCCTCTGATTTCTCTTTTAGTAAGTGTTGCTTACATTACTCATGTCCTTACGTATTGGGGATCTTACGGTATTAAATGTGTTGATTTGGAATGCTTTTGTACAAAGTTATATTGAAAAAACCGTCTCGTCCTTAATTTTTGCACACCAGTGTATGTCTCTAAGGGTGTAACGGATACTATTCGGACTCTTCTGCTAATCCTCCAGGAAAAAATATCCTTTAACTATGATTTTAGCTTTAGATTAGTTTCTGTAGAGACGACTTGATTTTATGCAAATGTAACTAGTATTTAAGTGCCTGTAGTTGAATGTGCGTTCTAATGGTTAAGCGTCGAATCTAAATATTAGTAAAGGCGAACAGCGACTGGATTGTCGCACGTTTTCAGGTTAATAATCATGAGAAAGTCCCCCAGGAATAGGGAAAGTAGTCAACCTTGGAGCTGACCGAGCTATTAGGTTTCGAGAAAGATCATACAAGGAGCTTCAAATCCAGATAAGTATTTTCGATAACCTAGTAATTCAATTGCGCGTTAGGATTTCTATATAGCTTCCAGCGTTAAGTTACAAAATAGCATGTTTCGTAAAGTGTTAGTGATTGAATAAAAGTAGCTATTTTAATGATCATGAATGCTTCTTCCTTTAACCCATACCCACCACCCTCGGGCCCCGACAAGGGTCCTTTAAAAAGTTCTCACAAAGTGTGTAATCTTGAATCTGCTCAATCAGTTTAGTTGAAATCTATCACTCTAAAACTTAGAAAGCCTTTGAGAGAAAAAATCTATTGCTATATGAATAGAAAGACGACTTTGAGAATGGTCTTCTTGTTGGATGACCATATCATAAAGTGAAAACATTTACCAGTTGGATATCTTTGCAATAAAATATGCATCGTATCTATCAGTTTAGTATCATTATGTGTCTACGTTTCAAAATTTTGATTGCTCAATTCCAAAACAGGCCCCTGAAGCAATAAAATTTTAAAATTATATTAAAATATGTTTTTTGTTCTTTAAATTTAAGGGGTCTCAGGACCCTTAACATATATCTGTGTACTCGAAAAAAATATCCTTCTTGAAACCAATGTAACTTAGCAATAAAGCAAAACAATCATTTGAAATTTTTATCACATGATAATCACATATATTTACATTCGTTCTCAAATTTCCGGAGAATTTGAGAAAAATTTTTAAAATTTATAATGAAATAAAAATTGGACAATTTTTCAAAAATTTGAAAATTAGTATTTTACAGCGCGCAAAATTCTGAAGAACAAAATTGATCAAAATTTACAAAATTAACTTTACTTGGTATAAAAATGTTCACTTTTAAAGTTATACAAACTTTTAAAAAATTTAGAGAAAAAAATATATTTTTTAAATACAATTACAACAAAATTTTTAAAATTTTAAGAAAAAAATAAATTCAAATTCAAATAAAAAAGATTTATCAAATTTTTTTTTTGAAAATTGAAGTATAAGTTATGAAGAGCCATATTTTGAACACGTGTATGAAATTTCAAATCGATCTCATAAATAGTTTCTGAGAATTTCTGCGCGCAAGCTAAAATTCGTTGTTTTGAGAAAAACGAAGTTAAAAATACGAAATAGATAGGGATTTTGTTTAAATTTCTCTAGTTATTTCTCAATAACTTCGGAACTTTTAACAGTATCAACAACATTTTGGTATTAAAATGCTCAGAAATGTTGAGGCTGTAACATATATTTTTTTCAAAAGATTGAAAAATTTGCAATTTAAGAGTCCTTAGACGCCTTAAACCTACCTTTAAAAGCTGTTTTCAGTTCTTCATTAAAGGATCACTTTAAGTTTTTGCAATAAAAATACGAGTTGGGAAAAAACTTTTTGAATTATGAAGTTAGATCAGTAATAAATCTTTGAATTTGGTTTAAATTAAAAAATTCAAGAAAATTGAAAACAGCTTTGGTATCTAAAAAACTGGTGGATAAATAGAAACGTTTTCATTCATGTGTCTCAGAAATTTGATTCCTTTTTCCAAAAACTGAGATTTCTTAAAAATTGATTACTGATCTACTGAGTTCATAATCTCTCTATATCTTGTGCAAATTTTTAATCGTTAATAAAATACATTTTGAAGCTCTCAATTGAGCTGAAATTTTACATACACGATTATTTTGGATGTGACAATACAGTAATTTAACTACAATTAACAAAAATTAATTGATTAAAACAAATTATTCAAAGAATTACAGATACAGCCACATTGGCATCATTTTTGGCGACTTGTATCAGAACTTTAAAAGGTTTTTTCTCAAATTTTGAAGCACTCATTTGAGTTGAAATTTTCTATTCACGATTTTTTTGGGTGACAATACGTTAATTTAATTGTGATTAATTAAAATAAATTGACTGAAACTAACTATTTTAAGAATTACAGATACAGTCACGTTGGCTTCACCTTTAACTACTTGGATCAAAACTTTAAGAAAAATTTTTTCTCACTTTTCAATGCATTCAGTTGGACTGAAATTTTATATACACGACTGTTTCTGATAAAAATACGATACTTAAATGATAATTAATAAAAAATTAATTGCCACTTAATATTGTGATTCTGTTATTTGTATATACACATTTATGTTAACTGTAATTATTTGATAAAAAGTAACTAAAATAAAATTTTTATTTATTGGCCTAAGTAGGAATTGATTAAATTTTTTTAAAAAAAACTACTTGCTTTCTTGGAAGTTTGAGAAATAGTTAAAGTTTCTCATTTCTATCCTTTTCATTAGCTGATAATGTTATAATATTATCCATATAATGTACAACGATATCATCATTAATCAAAGGCAGAAAATTAAGGGGGCACAATACGATTCAAATGACAAAAATCGGTCAGAAAATCAAATTTAGTCTAAATTAATTTTTATATAATTTTTTTGCAACTCACAAAACTTGAAACCTTTAAGCTCAAAAAACGCAGAGTTATGATAACTTTTACATTTGTCTCTATTCACATTCCAATGGCAAACCAAAATTTTAAACTAACTTATTTCTGAAAGATAATATAACTAGTTTATCTTCATTTTAAAGGCTAAGGCTTTTTTTTCTATTGTGTCTAATACTTGGAAATTTTATTACTTGTTGCTAATAGTACATGGAATATAAGTTGGTATGCATTTTTCAATACTTATTTTTTAAAAAATAATTAGAATTTACACATTTTTTAAGGAAATTTAAATCAGCATTCATAAAAAGAAGTATTGTACAAATACCAATCATGTTATTACAAAACCCATACAAAATTTTGCTGTGCATAGTTTGAGGTCCTTGTAAATCTAATTTCATATAAGTACGCTAATTTTTGTAGGAGGAGTAGCATTTTAAAATCACTTCATAAGTTTTATGAAATGTTGAGCACAAAATCTGTTTTACATCATACATACACATAGGAGGCAACCAAAAAATTATGTAAATCATTAAATTGAAAAAAATTTGTGTAAATTGTATCATGTCCTCTTGATATGAATAAATCTTTGAGAAGTAGCTGGGAAATCGTGTAAATCAAAAAAACTCTTTCAAGAATTGATAATGTTCTTCATAAGTGACAAATGATGCATATTGTATTCTCTGCTTATATACATCAACAAGAAATATCATTTTTATATCAATACTAAATATACACAATTACTGAAATCGATTTAAAACATTTTTGATTAACGGTAAAGGATTAATTTAATTTCTTATATTGTATGCATATTTACGGAGTTCCATGTTTTTTATTATTCATTAAAATTATCAAGTTACTGTTCTACTTGACCAAAATAGTATTTATACTAAAATTTTTTTAAAATAGTTTTATGAACTCTCAAGGTTTTTTCCAATATAGCGTAACTCTGCATTCGTACAAAGTTAACTAATTTTAATGCTTAGCATTGCTATCTCTCATTCATTATTAACTTAATGCATATTCAATTTTTCCGCGATTGCACATTTCTCTAATTTTTAGAGTAATATTCCTCTAGTAATGCCGATTTTGTTTAAAAAAATGAATACTTACTAATGTGTGTGTGTGTGCTCTTTCAAGTTTTATAGAGTAAAACTTCCCCACATTCACATGGTGATTTTTTTCCACAAAATAATACTCTCCGATGATCAAAAACATAAACAAAGTTCACTAAACCCCAAAATCATAAGCCTAACAAATACCAAAATTAGATAGCCATTGCTGGTTTGGAGGAAGATCATAAAACAGACATAAAAATGAGACACTATTGGTAAAAATTGCACCATTACTAAAATAAGACATTAACTAATCTTAAATACCTATAAAAAGGAATAGAAAAATTTGTAGAATATAAAATGTGGAATAAAGTAAAAACTTTGAGATGAAAAAATGAGAGAGGGAGACTTAAAATTATGTAAAATAAATCATAGCATATTTTTTACATTATACTTGTAAATTGAATTAGTAGTATTGAAACAAAATTGCAATGAAAGTTATCAGGACAGCTACGTTCAACACAATATTTGTAAAACATTTTATCATTATATATTTTCTCATTTGGTATAATACTAGATTGTATGTATATATATAAATAAAATTTCTTTTGTTGGAACATTTCTAAAAGAAAGCAAAAACATATTGAGACGCAAATAGCTTGAAAGAAAAATCACTTTTTTTTTTGTGATACAAACTATTTACAGTTGTTATCAAGAAAAAAAAAGATGAAGGATGAAATAATAAGGATAAATAATGAAGGATAAATGAAGGATTGTTTCGCATCTAAGACGATATACGTGAGTAAATATACATGCTTGGATATAACTAAATTTTTATCCAAAACAAATATATTTACGCTGAAGAAAAATATTATATTAGATTAGTATTATTAGATATTATCGATCATGAGTAATTTAATTCAATATTATTTCAGAACTGAAATAGTAAATATAAACAATATCTTGATTATTATTGTGATTTTTTCATTGTATCGGTTTTTTTACCTTAAATTATAATAACTGATAAATGAATAGAAATAAAATATATGTTCATTCCTTTCAAAAACAATATTTTACGTATTCGTTATTTTATGAGTTTGCCTGTACAGTAAATAAATTGTAAATCATATTATCCTGTAATACATATTTTAAAGATTCTTATTTTCACGCTATATATTAGCATTTTTTTATTATAAAACTTGTTTTTTGTCTGTTTTTCTTAACTAACATTAACTATAGAAAAAAAAAAGGAATTACTCGAACTGCTTGACAGGTTACATTAGTGTCCAAAACTTTAGCAAGTTTATCAGATAACACCTCCCCCCTCCTTTCCTCAGGCTTACTGAAAATTTTGCCACTTTCAAAGATGTTCTAATGGTTTCTTGTTGCCAGACTGTACGTTCTATCTCACTTTTACTAGCAGTAAATATCTGGAAATGAGTAGTTCTACGTTTTTTTGAGTTACCTCATTGATTCTCAAACTTTCAATATTTGCGACCCAATATTCAATCATAATTTTCATCGCCCCCCTCCGCACAGTAATATTGTTTTGAATTCAATTATTCTATACAATAACGTTCTAGCTATTATACGACTTTTACCTCTTAAGTGCCACTGGTGTATATAAATTTTTCACTCAGCCAAAGTGTTAATTGTCTCGGACATATATATACGTCTTTTCGAAGTACGATCTTTTCTGTGCAATGCTATCCTTAAAATTATTCCGAGTGTCTTGGAATGTAACAAAAAGACCTTGATAGTGTTTGATAAGGATTTACTTATTTCTGAGGATTTGCTTATTAATTCTTTTTCTACCCCCCTCAATACACCACATAAGCGCATCTACATGGAAAACGGTGGCATTGGGGAGCGAATCACGAACTTTTAAGCAGCAGTTAAGGGATTAATTATAAACTGTACAAATTATCTAGATAAGTGTTAATTTTTATATATAATTTTATGCATGACGAACTCATGGGGTCGCTGTTAATTATTAAACTTGTTTTTAACTTAGCCTTGTTAAATTATTTATAAAATATATTGAGCAGAGTTGATCCATTTATAAGTATATTATATCAATGTAAACATGTATTTTTATTTTTTATTATGTCAGTATGAACTTTATTTGTTTACTTTGAGTAAATTAATAATATTGTTATAAAATAATCTTTTTTTTTCAATTTTAAATAAGCTTGCGCCCCTTCGTAGTGTTTCTCGTACCCCCTAGGGGGAGCACCCCGCTGTTTGAGAAACGCTGAGTTACCCTATACTGCGCGCTTGTGGTTATAGTAGCCGAGTGGTCATAGTCATGAACTGATGATCTTCCCTCATTCTGTCGAGTCGTGGACTCGAACTAGAGTCAACACACACCCGCCATTTGGAGAGACTAGTGGACCTTAAATCTGTCGAGGAACAGATTCTTTTCATTTGTGAGAGATGTAAGTTTGGAGAACGGGGCTTCAGCTCAGGTGTCATCCTTGAAACTTGAGGGTGGTTCAGAATTAAGTGGTCCGGTGCCATTAACCCTCATTTTGATTCGAAGCTAGAGGTTGCTAAACACTTATCTCTGCACTGTACACAGTGGATTAGTAAAACTGAAGACCCACCGTACAGAGGGAGCCGATGCACATTAAATATGGCGAGGTTCAAACGTCCTGCTGTTGGTGTGATGCAAAAATTTGGAGAGGGGGAGTCAGCTCATGTGTCTACCACGTCCCTTGGCCATGGTTTAAAACTACGAAGTACGTTGCCAAAGGCCCCGTGTAGCTGAATAGAGAGCTATGTTAGTATTCATTCACTTATTCACCCACACTGTGTGAACTAACTACTCATGTTTTTTGTGCATATCACTTCTGACATCATGTTCCGGATGTTTACATATGCAAAATCTTTCTATTGAGTTGGCCTTTCATTGTACCATTGTTTTATTTCTTACAATTTCATCTCTGCATGCTGAAAAATGATCTCTCTGCAGATATTTTCATTTTTAGTGTACGTGAGTTAGAGGTAAATTACTGTTTCATATCTTTAGACTGCTTTATTTAATCGTTTATAATTACCCTTATATACACACGTTTAACTTCCGTATGTACATGTACTTTAAAAAGGAGATTTTATTGAAATGTAATGAAATTGAAAATAAGCCCGAACAAATACTTCTTGATTTCATGCAAATCTTAAAAACTAACCCATGGAAACTGGGATATCTCATTAAATTTAAAAAGTAAGACTTATTCGAGGACCCTTTTAATGATAATATACATATACATTAAAAAGCATCAAAACGGATTTTTAAAGACACAATTTGAAGCATCTAGACTATGATAAAACAGAAATTGTTTTATTTGTTCTAATACAAGGTGTCACCCCAAAAAAAACGAGACCAAGTGTGTAGCTTGAAAAAGAGTAAAGTTGGCAAAAACTGTTTTGATGACGTCATTCCACATACCTCCTCCATCCACATTTGGCCAGTTTCGTCTTTATCGATCCCGTCTGTTGGGAATACTACATCATTGAGGGAACACGTGCAACTGCATTCTGTCGGGAAAATGTCGAATCCACATCAAGGTTCCTGTGATACTTAAGAAATCAGCCATGAAAACATTTCAAATATTAACTGAGGTTTATGCAGATGAAAATTTATCTAGTGCACATTAGTTAAAATGGTATAAAATGTTTTCAGGGTGAAGAGTCAGCGAGGAAGATGATGAACCTGCTGGGCGACCAAGGTCAGTAAATACAGACCAAAACATAGTCAAAATTCGTTATATGAGTTGGTTTCTACTCAGGTCAGTTGTCAGACTGTTAATCAACACTATCAAATTGTACTAAAAAGACTTCGAAAAAAAATTACGAAAAAAGGTCAGGATTGGGGAGTGATGGACCGCTTTTGCACCAAGACATCCGCATCCATGGTCCTATCTATCAAGCAGTTTCTGACCAGCAAAAACATTACTATGAAAAGGAATTCCTTTTTCACCTGATTTGGCCCCATGAGACTTTATTTTATTTTATACAATTAAATTTTGCTGATAGGGAACCCATATTATCTCAGTTGAAGAGGTTCAGTCAAAAACACAAAATTTTCTAAAGGGACTTCCAAAAGCCTCGTTCCAGAACTGTTACCAGCAATGGCAGCACCGAATGAAGAAGTGTGTGGATGCTGAAGGGAACTACTTTGAAGGTGATACTCTCACGGAGAACTTTATAAGTGCAAAGATTTATTGGACCAATCTCGTTTCTTGTGTCACATCTCCTATTTTAAATGAAATAACTGTAAACAGACATTATTCACACCAATATTCATTTGACTACTATCCAGATAATAAAAATTGATTAAAAAAGGTGCACTATTATTAGAATGAATTACTAAAAGTAACATTTTTGTAAGAATATTGAGTAATATATATAATATAGAAGTTAAATGTGTGTGTGTTTTTCTCCGTATGTATATTAATGAATTTCATAAGCTTCTAAATGTGTGACAGGTTTTAATATTTTAAGAGCAAGTTCATGATAAAATTGTCCACATATTTCTGACAAACTCCCAAGTAATTGTTTCGTTGAATCGCAAATAGTAAGGGGGACATTTCATAAATTTCTTATGTAATGCAATAAATTTGGTCATCCAGAAAAAATTCTTTACAATGTTTCTCAGAGTATCATTTTGTTTCTTAAATTATAAATTTTTTGCAACGTTTTATGTCTCTTATTTTTCAGGGCTACATGGCGTGTAACTGATCAATACATTTCGTAGGAACGCACATTCTTACTTATTTGCAAATAGAAACTTTAATGTCTTGTTATTTAAAGTAATGATGTCATAAGTGATCAACTTGACTTCGTGTTTCCCTTTTTTTTTTAAAAAAAGCATTTACGTTGAATTAAATCAGTCTGGTAAATTAAATAGCTCTCATCTTTTAATTTCAAAGCACGGACATATGATAAGTGTGTTATCTGAACCAGAGTCTTTTTCCGTGAACTTTCACGCCACTTAAGGTATCTGACAACCCTAAAATTGTGAATTTTGCCGAAAATTGATAATTTTTTTATGATTTTCATTTATAGATTATCTTCTTAGCTTTTTAAAAATTCCAAGTGTATTATTTTCCGTTCACTAGAACAAAAACTACAAGTGTTTTAGTAAAAGCATATGCCATTACTTTAAGCAAGATATATCATACTTTAAAACGCGTTTTACTCGAAATGTGTTTTTTTGAAAATGATGAAACGGGACCATTGATTGCTAAAACAGTTTTGAAAACAATTAAATGAAATTTTTTTGTGTATGTTCTGTATAATAGTAGAAGTGTTTTCATCTTCAGGTTTATCAATCACTCTTTTATTTCAATATTTACAGTCCCTTATGTGAATATAATCATTTTTTAAAAATTAATTTCATAAAATAACTAAGATAAAGTGCTCTAGTTTTTGTAAAAATTAAAATATCTCTTGTCCTGAAGGTCATTTCAAAAATGAATAAAATAGCAACCCATCAAAATTGAAAAGTTGTTCATAAACTTTGGGGACAGAATGGGCCCCATTTATATTACTTTTTTAAAATTTTGACTAATTTTTCCCATTTTAGTAATAATAGTTCCTTTTTTTTCTTCTTAATTTTAGTATATTTTTCTTAAAATGTATTAAACAAATCTAAAAACAACAACAAAAAAAATCCCCATACCTCCTCTTTTTTTTAACAGAAAAAAAGTTGCCGCAAGTAATTGGATACCTAACAGGAATACTAACAGCTTCACATAATTTTCATTTGAATCTTATTTTTAAAATATTTTTATTGGTACGAAAGATTTTGAAATTTTACTGTTTTGCTGAATAACATTAAAACATTGCATTTGAAAAGAAACACTTCCGTGAAATAAATGTTTCTATTGTTTTAAAGCATATGATTTTAATTGTCTTTTGTATTTGCCTTTAGTTCTATTCAGATTTGCAAAATTTGAAAACGATTTTTAATGATAGAAAAAAAAACATTTTTGTAATGCTTTTTTCCTCGAAACTAATGCTTTTGAAGTTTAATAAAATGCTTGAGTTCTTTTGAATTTTTATTTTCCAAACTTTATATTTCTGAGAAATGTAGCAAATTCTATTTGTTTTTCTTTCAGAGTAGGAATTTTATGAAAAACAATAAAGTATGTACTGTATAAATTTTTATGCAATTCTTTTCGAATATGCATTTTCTCAAAAGTTTTATGAAATCTTTCTTTGTGATGATATTGTTAAGCGAAACATAATATTTTATTTTGATTAAAATTGAAACAACGCCGTTAATATTTTCCGAAGAATAGCAATTGATTTTGCTTCACAAAAATAGAAATAATACTGAAAACAGAAATCCCACCTGAAGTTTTTAATTAAATGAGAATGTAAGAAAATCCCAGTCTGGGGGGAAATTGAAAAATCCCTTTTCTACTTGTAAAAGAAATGTAGAATATAAATTAAAATTTACAAAAAAAAAAAAAATTTTCTTATTGCTTTAATTATATTTAATGTGAAGAGTAAAAAAAGCCCTGGAAAATGAAAAATAAACTCATCTAAGGTATGTGAGTAAACAATTGCTTCTCAAACTTTCAATATTTACGACTCAAATTCGTATCATATTTTTTCTTTCGCCCTCTCCCCATTCATACAGTAATAATGTACTGAACTCAATAATAATGTACTTTGACATAAATCTACAATACGACTTTCATTGTAAACCGTACAAGTGAGTTAATATTAACGCCGCACTGTTTAGCTACACGAGGGCTTTTGGCGACAGACCTCGTAATTCTGATCTATGGTCAAGTAATGAGGACGACACCTGAGTTGGCACCCCCTTTCCTAACTACCACACCAACGGGAGGACGTTTGAGCTCTTGACAGATTTATTGTGCTTCATTCCCCTACACGGTGGCTCTTTAGTGGTACTGGGCTCGAACTCATGACATGTCGGTCATGATCCCATACCTTAACCACTTGGCTACCGTGGTCACGTAAACCGTACAAATTATCAAGCTAAGTAATAAACCTTTTATGTAATTTTATATATGATAAGCCCATGGGGTCACTGGTAATTCTTAAAGTTGTTCTTAACTTGGTATTGTTAAATTAATTATCAAAAATACGTTGTATATCATTGATACATTTATAAATATATTATATCAGTGTAAATGCGTTTTTTTATTAGGTCAAAATGTATTTTGTTTTGCTTCGCTTCAGTATGCTTTTAAATAATGTTTTATTTTCGACTTTTCAATATGCTCGAGTCCCCCTCGTTGACTTATCCCCCCCTTTTGGGGGCTCCTTTCCAGTTTGAGAAACGCTGAAATAAGCCCTTTATTGTAACGCTTTTAAAACTGAATTAGAAATTAAAGAAGAGGCTAAATGAAAAACGTTCAAAACCAATCTCCGTTATTGGTAGTAGTAATTTATGTTACATATTTTTTTTTAAATTTCATCGTTATAAAAATATTGTGGAATTCACTTTTAAACAACAAAAATTCACTTAAAAAGTGAAATTGCAAAATTTAAGTGATATATAGTAAAATTGAAGTAAGAAAGCTATTTCAAACTTAATTGTACATTATTTCTGTATTATAAGTGTTTCATATTGGGTTTCATTGAAATTATTTATAAACAATCCCATAAACCATAATTTTTACATGTATTTTGCTTTTTCATAATTGTAACCTAACTTTAGAAGCCCAGTATGATATGTTATAATTATTATACACAATGGTAGGCAATACATTTATCAGGTATTTGGCAATAGCGTAGAACAGTTAAGTTCATTCAAAGAAAATCGATAAAATTAATTAATAGTTAAATGTTGTAACTGTATAGTAAAAATGTAACTATATGGACAATCATATAATCATCATTTATTTATAACTATAAAATAAATAGCGAAATTTTTTCAGCAATATTTTTATTACGATTTATATGTGATATATGGAGTGCATAGCTGCTTATAATAAGCAAAATATGCAGACTTTAGTATCATAATTAATAAGATTTATAGGCATATATTGACAAATAAGGGAATTTTAATATTATACTTATTCGGAATATCTAAGTAATATATTTCACAGAAAGTGATGCTAAGGATTTATAATAACATTTGTTACCAGATAAACAATAGTTAACGTGTATATTAAAGTGTAATAATGTACATATATACAGATATTTTACTTATAATCCTTCATTCATTAAAAATTATATTTGTTGCTTGGTATCAAATTATTAATAAAAACCTTAAAAATGCTCTATTAATATTTTCTTTTTCTCTATTATATATTTCAGATAATTAAGGCAATAACAAAACTTTGCTCTTTTTTAATTAGCATTTCATTGTGGTTATCGTTAGTTTAAATTGGAAATTTATGGGGGATTTTCAAAAAAATTATTCTCAGTAATTGTTTACTACGCAGGGATGGAACAAGAAAATAGATCGACAAAATTAAATTAGTACCAGCAATGATTTAAATAAAATGTATTTTAATATGTATATTTAAAGAATATAGCTGCAATATTAAGTATAAATCAAAATGTATAATTATATATATATAAAATAAGCATACTATTATTTTTTCTCAAAATAGTATATATTGTGCAATTATTTCTATTATTTTAACAAATTGTGTAATACTATTTATATCAATAATAATCTTAGATCGTCTGTCTTTGACAAAAGAATTTTTTCAAATGATATAAATATCTTAATATTTTATTAATAAACTCACTGAATACTTCTTCTTTCTTCTTTTATTGTAATAAAATGGTTTCTTATTAAGTTATAGGAAACAAGAAAATTAGTTGCTGACTCTGTGGGTTATAATGAACAGCCAATTGTTTCTCATTATGTTTTCTTTTATTTTTTACCGTCGAACACGATGTATGACATACAAAAATGCTATAAATAACATGGTTACTGCCTTTAATAGTTACTTTATTTAGATGTACAGGAACAAAGAAGACATAGATTCTAATTTATTATTTAGAGATTGTATTCCTGTTCTACTTTTGATTTAAAAGTATATTTAAATCATGTGCAATTCAAATGTCACTCTTTCAAGCAAAATATACTTTAATTATTCCGTTTCCTCCTCCATTAACGATTCTCTATTATCACAATATGGTAATCTCGAACCAGTTACACTGCACAAATCTAAATAACTTATATAAATTTAAACCAGTACTTACAAAAAGAATCTTTTAAGTCACTCGAACTATCAGGACATTGCGAATGAATTCGCCTCGTCGAAGTGAAGAATTTGCGTTTTAATTAAAAGTGAGGGGTACAACAGCAAAATAAAAGACTTTTCCGTGGCCTACTTTTCACATAAAATACCAAGAATAGTTTTCTAGAGAAAAAGAAGTCACTATTAATTTTATTTTATCTTATCGGAAGAAGAATAGAATGCCAAATCGTTGAATGTAGAAAGAACTAGATCTAGTTTTAAATCCATTACTGGTGGTTTTATTAAAAGCATAAAAAGAAAGATAAACGCATTTCCAATTCACTTTTGCATGCAAGTTTCATTTTTTATGTCAACTTAAAGTGAGATTTTCATTTAAAGTACGTTTATTGGAACTTGCCAGCCATTATTTGCCATGAAGGAAGATTATGCTAGAGTTAATTTAGAATAGAAATGATTTGTTTGGGTTTATGTTTCCGTAACTTTACAATAGTTTTGAATTGAAAAATATATTTATTTCGAATCTATTCAGTTTGGGTGTTCTATTTATAAATCAAAAGAGATGGAGATAGTGAAAGGGAAATGAAAAAGAGTTACTTCAATTTGATGTACATATTTATGCTGTTTTATTTTGAAAAAAAAATGGAATAATCTTTTTATGAGTCATTACTTAAAATATCTAATTATTTTTTAATGTTTCATTAATTCATTTATGTAACTGTTAAAGTTGTAAGGAATTTATTTTCCTTCTTCCCTCTAACCCGGCTAGATGTGTGGGAGGAACTGAATGATCAGACGACATGATGAAATTCAATTGATTATTTGTCACAATATTCAACACAGACACAATAATACTCTAGGTAAGATAAATTTGATCAACTAGAGGACTAAAGTGAGACAAGATAGCGTGGGGATAATATATACGCTCATTCAAGTATATTCTTACGATAACTTATACAAAGATAGTTTTTAGAAGCGCACTCATAATTTAACTCTCTAACTTCTACTTGAAATAAGAGCACAGTACCTGAACTCTTGCAATCCTTTAAACATTTAGACGTGGCCTTACAGTTAAGCACTTCTTTGAGATTCAACTTCACGCGTCGTACACTGTTTACGTATACGTATTACTGTCGATTTGCTTGCTTCTCATCTATTCACTTCACATCCAAGCTATCCTCTCTTCACTTCCAATGTATCCTCACTTCACTAACACTCAAAACTCGCGAATACAGAATATATATAATAAACTTAATTTACATAATCACGTTTTCCTGTCCTCGGAGAAAGTTGGTTGAAAGAATGCTGGCCCTAAAGGAATCCCCAAGGAGTTAGTGAAAGGACGCGTATAGATCCGTCACAAAGTCATATAAAAAATGAATTTTTTTTCTTTTTACTGTTGAGTCCATAAGGATACTCAAATATACTGAATAATCTGATAATCTTTCAAATTCAAAATGCGGGGTGTGACACACACACAAAAATGAGACTTGTTTCAATAAATCATTGTACATACAGAATCAGTTCTCCGTGACATTATCACCTTCAAAGTAGTTCCCTTCTGCATTCACACACTTCTGCATTCGGTGCTGCCACGGCTGGTAACGGTTCTGGAACGAGGTTTTCGCAAGGCCTCTCAGGACATTCTCCGTTTTTGCCTGAACCTCTTGACGGTAAATAAGGTTCCCTTTAAGCAAGTTTTCACTGTAGGAAATAAAAAAAAGTCGCTTGGGGACAAATCAGGTGAAGAAGGAGGATGCTCTATCAGAGTAATATTTTTGCTGGTCAGAAACTGCTTGACATCTACATGACAACTACATGACAGATCGGGTCGGGCCGTGGGGGCGGGAGTATTGTCCTGGTGCAACAGCCAACCATCACTCCACAATTCTGGTATTTTTTCCCTAATTCTTTCACTGGAAGTCTTTCTAGTATTTCAATGTAGTTGTGTTGTTTCATTGTACAACCACTGATGTGAATAGGAACTTATATAAAAAATTTTGGTAATGTTTTGGTCTGTAATCGCTGAGCTTGGGCTATCAGCTTGTTCCTCATCTTCCACATTGTCCATTCCTCCTGAAAACCCCTTATGCCATAAAAACACATGTGTGCGAGACACAGTTTCACCTCCATAAGCCCCAGTTTATATTTGAAATGTTTTTGTGGCTGATTTCTTAATGTATCCAAGTAGGTTTGGAGATCAATTTTTCAAAAATTGATTTTCAGAATCAATTTATTGTTTTAAAGAACATAAATAGGCTTAAAAAGTCATAATTCTTAAATAATTAACATGTATCACCCTCTGTTTTTGAAAAAAAAAATTATTTGCATGAAATTTTTTAGCAAACTTTTTTAAGTTAAGAAAAACGCCATAAATAAAAATAAATTGCACATAATGCAGTTTCAGTTTCCTTGATGTACTGCTTCATCCCCCTGAAGTGTCACAAACCGTAGAATAAAAAATATTTTAAGAAATAAATACTTTATTAGCATTTACATTTGATGTTAATGATTTTTCATCAAAATTACTGCATGTTCTAAGCTGAAAATGGCTGTAAAATGTCATTAAATGTACGTGTCTTAAAACCTGCGGTTTGTTCCACTCTGAAGAGCCCATAACATATATGTTATAAATTTCATTGAATTGATTGGATTGTTTTGGAGATATCACGTTTTTCGTGCGCAAATTATAGTAAAAATTGCCTTCTTCAAAAAACGCATTAAAAATATTTTTATAACTTAGATAAAGTAAATTCTATAAAAACAACTTAAAAAACTCTCTAGGTTTACGTATTAGTCCTTCTCTGTCAATAATTATATTTCTATTTTCCCTAATGGCTGAAACAACATCAAACACCTAAAACGCACTTTTTCAACCTAGTCGGATACCTTAAGTTTCACAAGAAACTTGATGTGGATTCTCGAAATTTTCCCAGCAGAATGCAGTTGCACGTGTTTACTCAATGACGCAGTACTCCAACTGGTGTGATAAGTTAAGGCGAAACTAGCGACACGGATGATGGCGTCACCAAAACAGTTTTTGCCAACTCCACTCTTTTTTCAAGCTACACTCATAGTCTCGTTTTTTAGTATATGTGTGTGCCATACCTTCTGTATAAGGTGTCCGAAAAGAATAAGTACACTTTAAAGAATTAATTAATAATAAACAAAGATTTTCACTAACGGCTTTTTATATTCTATTTAGAAAGGAGAAATTTACTGTTCAATGAAATGCAAACAAGATAGCGGAATGCCCCCGTTTTTCAAATTCTCGTTTCAAAATGTCTTCACCGCAAGAACAAGTTCTAGATGTAGAACTGCTTATAAAGTTTAAACCAGCAACACATGGAGAGTGTAAAACAGGCGTCACTACGCTGGAGTTTGTAATTGAGAAAAAGTTCCCTGGGGGATGGATGGAAAGAGGAAGTCCAATCATATGGTCATCTAGATCTCTAGGCATGACACCTTTGGACCTCTTCTAATAGGGATACGTGAAAAACATTGCAAACAAAAAATTCCATTAGTGACAATGATGAAATAAAAAGCCGAACAACAGTGGCCATTCAGATTGTTGTTCCTGCAATACTTCATAGAATGTGCTTAGAAATCCCCTATAAACTCGATGTGTTGCTAGCAAGTAATGACGCACACATTGAAATCGTGCCATAAATCATTGTAAAAAAGCTTTTGTATTTTCTTTTTGGAACAACAAAAGTCGCAAGTGAACATTTGTTTTTTGTAATAAATATTTGAAAGTTTAGTCATACTTTTCAGACATCCGGTATATGTAAGTAGTTTTTGAATATTTAGGAAATTAAAGAATTTGACCAAAATGATGACTATTGTAATCAATATAAAATCTTTTAACCCTGTTTTCAGAAATTTATTTGGTCTCCGCTTACATTTAAATAAGGTTATGAGTTAAAAGGGGTAGTCGATCAAAAGAACCTATGACAGGAAAAAAATAAGAAGTAAAGAAAAAATTCTAGCTTTAGACAGAAAATATATTGATATTCATAAGCAATTATGTTGTCTCAAATTGTTGTGTTGTTCAGTTTATTTTCGTTTATATTATTAAAATAAATTATTTCAAAACAGTAGAGTAAATATTTAGTATGCAGAATAGCTACTAGATGGCAGCACATGTATTTTGCGGAAAGCGTAGATATTGGTTTCTGGGGAAATACAAGGACCTAAAATCTCGATTATCTACTTCCTAATTATCGTTAAACATTTAATTAAATTTCTAAACTTCCAATTCCCTTTAAGAAATCTGCCCTTTTTTAACATATTAAAGTCATTTACATTTGTTTTTTGACAATTAATTGCTTCAAAAAATGCTGAGGGCGATAAATTAATTTCGATATAAGGATATTTGTATCTAGTATAATTTAATATGGATACAATGTTCAAAGTTCAGTTATCAGTGGTTCTCATAAAGTTCAACTTTTGTATTTCTAGAAAAATGGTTCTATGATTGAAGAAACTTAAAATGACATTTAGAGGATTGCAGTCGTACTGAAGCAACTTTTTTAACCATAGTTGCATACATGTAATGGCAAAAAAAAAAAAAAAAAAAAAAAATTTTTTACATGTAATTATATGCCATCTAAATTGATTAAAATTAGAAAAAATAATTATGTCCTTGAAAAATTGATATTTTACACATAAGAGAAATTGAATCTTAGAAATCTTGATGAAATTTCAGGTATCTTTAAGGTTGGTTAGTTAGTTACTGTAATAATGCCAAACGGTTGTTAAACCAAGTAGTGATACGGATCACGATATTTTTTCCAGGTGTATTAGACATTTTGTATCAATATTTATATTTGTTTGTTTTTCTTCTATCAATTAAAAATATTATTTTTATACGGAAATCGAATTTGAGTAACCAAACGGTTCGCTGTAAAAATGATACCTGAGTGGATTTTTTCATTCTCCGCATATCTACATACAATTCTATTTAAAAACTTCTACATCATCTACATTGCGAAATAGCTTTTTCATTTTACTTTATCCTATTGGGGCGGAATCAAGATTCAAATAAACGATTGAACTCAAACATTGTGCACTCAAAAACACTCGTGAAATTATATATACCACACATATCCATTGCATTTACGAAAAAAACCCGCTATGGATTCCCAATGTACTATTTTCCATTATATTAAATGTATTTAAGAAATTTGTCTTCGTACAGTCGGGAACATAACTTTCATATAATTTGGGACTGTTTTATATGAGCAAGACAAAATCGATATTTTTTATATACAAATATTTAGATTTTGTCATTCATCACTTAGAGATAAATATATTTGTATTTTTTTGTTACACATTTAATCAGAAAGACTTCTAGAAGTACAGGTATTACAACACATCTGTTTAAGAGTTACAAATGCACTCTGTAGTAAGCAGATGTCGGGTACCAAACATCTTTGAGTAGAGTTAAATATGGCATTTGAATATTTCAATGACAAACATCATATAATTTTAACATTTTTGAGTTACAATAGAGACAATTATATATATATATATATATATATAATAATTTGTTTAATAATAACCAGGATTCAAGAACAACAATTTTACAATATGTTGCATACTATTTTCTTATGAAAAACTCTTTTTTTAGAAATATTTTTATGAACGATATTCTAATAATGCTTGACATTTTTAAAAAAGTACAAAATTTTACTCTCAGACAATCTCTTCTAAAATATATGATTAAATTTTTTTTTATTAAAAAAAGAGATTATTATCTAATGTTTTATGTGTAATGATTTGGTTCATTCCGAGATAAAGTTCTTCTGTTTAATATTTTTGAGTGTAATGTTTTGGCAGTATTACTGAAAAATTGGAAATTCTTCCAGCCAATCAAATTTTTCTTTTCTAGCAAATCAAGTAATCACATTGTCTAGACAAAATTGGAATATTATCCAAAAATCATACTGTAGTAATATAGGTATTTTTATTTTTGCAAAGCCGATATTTTCAAATGTACCTATAGATTATAAAAATATCTCGCGCTTCAAAAAATACGGTAGGGAGGATTCAAAAATTCTTTTTTGAACAGAAATCTCATTTTATCATAGGACACAAGCAAAGATGTAAACAAATAAGTCCAATTTACGATTCAATATAAAGCAACAATATAAATCGAATAATATATAAATCGAAAATGCTATGTTTATGTATATCCTCAGATTTCAAACAAATAGTTCTTTGAAAAATATATATATTTCTTAAAATTCGGATATTATTCTCTTGAATTCTCTCAAATTGCTATTACTCGAAAAAATACCTTTTCAACATTTTTTTCTCGAAAAGACAAATAAAAGTCAAATTCGAAGAATGTACATCGAAATATCAATATTCCTCTGCTTTTTATGCACACACACACACACAGACACACACACAACACACACACAACAAAACACAACAAACACAACACACACAAACACACACACACAAACACACAACACACAGACACACACACACAGATAGGTGTAGATACAGATAGAGATAGAGAGAGAGTGAGATATATTAGAGATGGAGAGTGAGATATATATTAGAGATAGAGATAGAGTGATATATATATTAGAGATACAGAGATAGAGTGATATATATATTAGAGATAGAGTGAGAGTAAGATATAACACATCACTCAATAAGTCCCGGGCTACCTTCTAACTTTTCTAAGCCTAACCTAGTAGTACTAACTTTCAAACGGCACGTGTCAAAATTTCGAGATAATATCTTGTTTAGTTATAAAGTTACAGTGGTTTTTTGTGGCAACTGTTTGGAAAACCACAGATGAAAATAGTTTCGTGTGCTAATTAAACATTACTTTCTGATGGGGAAAAACACTGTTAAAGCAAAACAATGGCTTGATAAATGTTATCCGGATTCTGTTCCATCGCAAACAACTGTTAAGAGATGGTATGCTGTGACTTAAAACGTGGTCGTACAGACACAAACGACGTTGAACGCTTAAATCACCCAAATTCTGCAGTTGTTCCAAAAATCATCAAAAAAGTGCATGAAATCGTTTTAGCTGATCGTAAATTGAAGTTGTGTGAGCTAGCAGAGAATTTAAATGTATCAGAAGGCAGTGTATTTGCTATTTTTCATGATTATTTGTCAATGAGAAAGCTGTTTTCAAAGTGGGTGCCGCGCGCGCGCGCGCGCGTTTGCTCACTGTCGATCAAAAACAACAACGCATCGACGATTCATAACGTTGTTTGGAACTGTTTAGGCAAAATAAACAGGATTTTTTACGTAGATATGTGACAATGGATGAAACATGGATCCATTACTACACGCCTGAATCCAAAAGATCGTCAGCTGAGTGGACAGCAGCCAGTGAAAGGCGTCCAAAAAGACCAAAAACTCAAACGTCAGCTAGCAAGGTTATGGCGCCCATATTTTGGGATGCGCATGTGATTTTGTTTATTGACTACCTTGAGAAAGGTAAAACAATTAATAGTGAGTATTACATGGCGTTATTGGAAAAACTGAATGAAAAATAAAGAAAAAACGTCTTCAAATGCAAAAGAAAAAGTACTGTTTCACCAAGACAATGCTCCGTGCCACAAGTCCACGAAAATGATGGTCAAATTGAACGAATTGCGCTTCGAATTACTTTCCCACCCACCGTACAGTTCAGATCTAGCCCCCAGTGACTACTGGCTGTTTGCAGATCTTAAAAGAAGGCCACTCTTGAAGGGGAGTATCTTGATAAATAAAGTTCAATTTTGTGAAAAGTTGTTGTTTTATTAGTTAGGACCGGGACTTATTGAGTGATGCGTTATATTAAAGATAGATATAAAGTGATATATATATTAGAGATAGAGTGAGAGTAAGATACATATTAGAGATAGAGAGAGAGTGAGACATATATATATATATATATATTAGACATAGA